>JBAMJV010007036.1:0-40304 GCA_037951105.1 Echinarachnius parma | reverse complement strand
AAAATCACTTCACATCGTAATTTTAGGCTCGGTCTATTTTCGTTTATATGAAAATCGTTCGTACTTTTTATTTTTTATTTTTTATTTTTTAAATATGTTACCGTTTGTCCTTTTTATATTTTCCTTTAACACTATGACGCAAATTATGAGACAAAAATAACCTGAACACATAGCTCAGTTCCAAAAGGCGCTAAATCCACTTTCCATAACAATTGAGTTAACGATTATCTACATTTATAAACTACGTAGCTATCTAGGAATCCACATTTTACGACAAATTACTCACTCAAAATTAAAATAGAAAGATAAATTTTCATAATCCCATAGGCACGTGTACAAAGTTGGGCAAAGACACCTGTTTTTCTCGAAAGTTGAAAAAGTGGATATAGCGCCTTTAGGAAGAAAGCTCTTCGTATACAGTCCTTCAAAACAATACTAACCACAATGCGAATTAATACGTAATAACATTTACATCACAAGCACGACGATGAGCTCAAAACAAAAGGCTAAATTAATCAATGCAAATTCATGCTACCGTTTATTGTACATTGGTAGTTTGGACACATTATATAATTAGTCTAAAATGATTCATTAGGCGCAAAAAACAGGACAAATAATGAAGTTGGATCTAACAAATAAATATTCCAACTATATGGGCAACAGTGTATATTAATATAATCGCGTATAATTAGAGTTTCTAGCCCAGGTCGAAAAAACAGTTGAAAATTAGTTGCCAACTGGTACCAGTTCATACCAGTTGGCCAACTGGTTTCAATATGGAAATTGGTACACTGGAATCAATGGATATTTTACAATGGCGTAGCCGTGGGAGAGGGTGGAGTTATGTAAAGATCAGGGGTGGTATTCTGTAAGTTCATCCTAGAGTTGCTCTTAGGAGTTGCTCTTAAGATCAACTCTAAGAGCTCCCTAAGATGTGCCTAAGTGGTATTCTGTAAGTTGCTCTTAGGACGATCTTAGCATGAATAATGAATAATTAATTAGCTCATGAATATTCATGAGCCACGCCCATTAATAACCATTCGACCAATCATCGTCTTTGTTTTCATTGATGAACAACTAATCATTTTGCAGAATTGTCAAGTAGATACCACGTGGCCACATCACGATTGATTGATTGATTGATTGATTGATTGATTGATTGATTGATTGATTGATTGATTGATTGAGTGAGTGAGTGATTGAGTGAGTGAGTGATTGATTGATTGATTGATTGATTGATTGATTGATTGATTGATTGAGTGATTGAGTGAGTGATTGATTGATTGATTGATTGATTGATTTGGTTCATATCGTTCATGGATATTCTTTTTTTCACATTGTTGCAAAGTATATTACAGTACTACAACATATCTTTTAACAGTATGACATTATAACAGCAATCATATTACTCATTTATACAAACTTCAGTTAATAAAGAAATGTGTAATTGAACAAACTCTCATAGAAAATAAATATAAGTTTCAGCGTCCTTTATTTCCTTGAGATGGAATTAAGATGTAATTGAGATTCAAACAGTCAGTGGCTCTAGCCCTGAGTACATAAAGCCAATTAGATCAGGCATTCTGGTCAAATGCTTTCATGTCAAACAGTATAATCTGTTGCTGGGGATACAGACGCTTGGAAATACCCCAGTCAAAGCCCAAAAAAGTATCCAAAAGATAAGGGGAGTAATCTCCGGGGTCCCGAGTGAAATGAGTGAAGAAGACATTCTAGGGGAATTGAAGAGACAAAAAGTAGTGGACGTAAAAAGAATAAAAAGAAAACAGCAAAAGAAAGATGAGGCAAGTGTAAATACAAGTGAATGGATTCCCACACGTAGTGTTATCATTTCTTTTGATAACAACATCTTGCCAGAAGAGGTAGCACTATGCTATCAAAAGTTCAAAGTGAGAGAGTATATCCCCCCTGTTATTCGTTGCTATAAATGTCAACGATACGGTCATGTCTCCCATCAATGCAGATCCCAAAATAGATGCGTACGCTGTAGTGGTCCGCATACATTTGAAGAGTGCACGCAAAAAGATGTACACAAATGCGCAAATTGCGGAAAGAATCACTCAGCTGCCTACAATGGTTGTGTAGAAGCCAAAAAGGCTAAAGAAGTACAAAAAATAAAAGTCCAATCTAAAATTTCGTATGCACAAGCAGCAAAGCAACTGTTGGAAAAAGGGTCAGAACAAACAACCCCCCCTATAGTTCAAATACAAGCACCACAGGCGAGCAGGGAACAGGGTGCTCCCCCTCAACACGCCCCCACCCCAGTTGTCCCCCCTACTGTGGGTGAAGACCGAGCCCCTGGGCCCTCTGAGCAGATTCAGCGACCATTTGACATTCTTGAAAAGACCCCTACTGTGAAGCCAGTTAAAAAAAATAATTTCTTAACATCGGCTTCAGATGAAGAGGTAATACAGTTTATTTTTAATTTAGCATCGGGCTTTTTAGAAGACCGGCCACAAGAAGATAGCCTTAGAATTATTAGGTCAGTAGTCGATAAGTTATTTTATGCAGTAAAACGAGATGGTGATGATAGGCCTACTTAATTTGATAATGACTGCGCTCCTCATTCTCCAATGGAATGCGCAGGGAATGAACGGCCATAGTGGAGAATTAATTAATTATTTAAGTTCTCAAGAAAAAGTTGTGCATTTGATTTGTATTCAGGAAACTTGGTATGAGGGGAATACTATAATTGATATTCCAAATTATTCATGTTTTAGTAAAAATAGAATTAACAAACGTAGAGGTGGATGTGCTATATATATACATACTTGTATTAATTATGAGTATGTGGAAATTGAAACAGACATAGAAATGCAATTAGTAAATATACATTATGGAGATACTCACTTAGCAGTCGTCAATTATTATAACCCATGCAATGATATAACTAACGACATTTTAGATACATTGGTTAAACATGTTAAAAATATAGAAAAATTATTGATAGTGGGAGATTTTAATTCCCATAATAGTTTATGGGGAAGTGAAAAAATTGATAAAAATGGACGATTGATAGAAGATTTTTTGTTGAAACAGAATTTGGTTATTTTAAATGATGGATCTGGTACACGTCTTGACCCCATTTCGGGGAGAACGTCATGTTTAGACTTATCCTTGATCTCATCGGGGATAGCCAGTAAGTGCACCTGGTCGGTCTTTGCAGACAAGTTCGGAAGTGACCACTTCCCTATCTGCATTCAATATAGTGTTAATAATATGGAAAAAGAAAAAAAGGATAATCCATTTTTTAGGTGGTCCTTTAAAAAAATGGATTGGACAGCATTTCATAGATTGAGTGAAGAAAGGATGAATATTGAAACATTATATGATGATGATGTAAATGTATTTTATGCAAACTTTATGGAATGTTTATATGATATATTAAATGAGTTATTAAGTAGAAAGAAAGGAAATGGGTGTAATGCAGTCCCATGGTGGACAGAAGAATGTAATGTAAAAATAAAAGCAAGAAACAGGGAAAAAAATAAATTGATGAAATTTTGGAGTGTTGAAAATGTTCAATTATATAAAGATAAGAAAAGAGAAGCTCAGTGGACTATACGGCAAGCAAAACGAACCTTTTGGTTAAACTATGCCATGAAATTGAATCGTTTTACATCTGTTTCGGAATTATGGAATTTTATTCGAATGTTAAATGGCAATAAAGGTAAGAAAGTCAAACAAATGTCGGTAATATATAAAGGAGAACAGGTGATAGTAAATGACCAGGATAAAGCTGACGAGTTTGGAGAGTATTTTACATCCATTGGAAACTCAGTTAGTGGTCATAAGACTAAGAAGAGAGAAGTGCTTGAAGCGTTTAAGCAAATTGATGGTGAGAAAAGTTGTAATAATACTTTTGATTTGGTAATAAATGAACCATTCACAATGTTGGAGTTGGAAAATGCTTTGAAGGAGAAAAAAGTATCGACTCCTGGGGAAGATGGCATAACTTATGAAATTTACCAAAAAATGTCCAAAATTGCCAAGAATGTCTTGTTGAATTTATTTAATAAGATATGGAGTACTGGCTTTGTACCAGAACAATGTAAACATGCGATTTTAATTCCTGTATTGAAGTTGAATAAGAATGCTACTAGGACGTCATCTTACCGACCTATTTCTTTGTTATCTTGTTTTATGAAAATTATGGAGAGTATTGTAAAAGAAAGATTACAATGGTATTTAGATAAGAATGAAATATTAAACAATAATCAGAGTGGCTTTAGAAAAAATCGAGGCTCTATAGATAATATTGTGCATTTAGAAAATGAGATACAAAGACATTTACGAGTTGGTATGAAGACTCTAGCAGTATTTATTGACTTAGAAAAAGCTTACGATACCCTGTGGACGAAGGGACTCATTGTTAAGCTTAGTAATATAGGCCTTAAAGGAAATATTCTTGTTTTTTTAAGGAATTATTTGTTAGACCGTACATTTCAAGTTCAAGTAGGGGAAAGCAAATCCCAAATTATGCACCCCAAAAATGGCTTACCTCAAGGTAGCATTCTTAGTCCTTTATTGTTTAATGTGATGTTGAAGGATATCCCTACGCCCCCTAACATTCATAATTTAGTTTACGCAGATGACTGTGTCATATGGAAATCTGGTTATGATATAAAGACAAATACGCAATTGATACAAAATTGCATCAATACATTGGATTCATGGTTTTTGTCATGGGGTTTGAAAATGTCTCTAGAGAAAACAGTTCCTGTCCTCTTTTCTAATAAATCAAATGACGTTATTAAATTATATTTAAGAGAACATGAATTGCTACCTGAAAATCAGCATAAGTATCTTGGAGTTATATTTGATAAACGCCTTACTTGGCGGCCTCACATAACAGATGTTGCAAATCGGTGTAAACGTAAATTAAATGTAGTCAAGAGTTTAGCTCATGCTAAATGGAGTGGGGATGCTAAAGAACTTTTGATGGTATATAAATCTCTGATTTTATCAACTATAGATTACGCTTGCGAAGCTTACGATTCAGCGGCACCCAGTATTAAAAATATTTTAAATTCAGTTCAGTACCAAAGTTTATATGTATGTGCCGGCGCACGCAAGGGGACATCTCTCAGAGACCTACAAGTGGAATTAGGAGAGATGCCCTTAGACTTACGCAGAGAAATGTCATGTTGTAGACTTAAAAAGCGTATTGAAAGTGTAAAAAATCATCCTTTAAAAGAGGATATCAAAGATTGTTGGCAATTTCATATATATGGAGGTAATAATTCTAGGACAGCCTTTGGCCAAAGATCAATGGAATTGATGACAACAATTGACTTTGAAGTTGAGGAGATGAGTTGCTCCAGAATCCCTTTTTGGCACTTGAACGTACCCTTGATATCAATGGAATTACAGGATTATATTTGTAAAAGAGACAATCAATTGTTTCAAAGGCAAGCAACAATAGAAATGATAAATACAAAATGGAAAAATTATTTGCAAATATATACGGATGGATCCAAATCACCAGAACAGGAGAGTGCAGCCGCCGCCTTCTTTGTCCCTTACTATGATTATTCATTATCTAAGAGACTTTCAAATTATACATCCTCTTATAGGGCAGAGATGGCGGCTATTGTGCTTGCTTTAGAATGGTTATATAATCATCCCAGTTTGTATACGGGGGCAGTTATTTTTAGTGACTCACTAAGTTCTTTACAAGCCATAAAGAGTTGCAAAGACGAACTTCCTGTATACGAAATTTTATATTTGTGTTCACAATTGAAGAATAAAAGGATGCTTGTATATTTTGAATGGATTCCAAGCCATTGTGGTCTAAATGGTAATGAGATTGTGGATATAGAAGCGAAACGAGGTTTGAAAAAAAAAATAGAAATTGATAATAAATTAGCAAGATATGAAGTTAATAGTGTTATAAAGAAATGGATGTATGTTAAATGGCAGAAAAGATGGGAAGGAACGGAATCATGTCTTAAAGATGTGCAAAAAAATGTTAAGAGTATATATATATGTAAATTAAATAATAGAAAAAATGAAAGTATTTTGCATTGTTTAAGAATGGGAAACATTGGTTTAAATGTAAATTTATGTGTATTGAAAAAGCACGATACTGGGTATTGCCCTAATTGCGAGGGTATATTTGAAACTATTACACATTTTTTGTGTCAGTGCCCAGAGTACATAGTTCAAAGGGCCATGTTGATGGCTGAAACAGGTTTATATGAGGAAAAAAAAAATAATGTATTTGTTAAATTCTTTAGAGCGACCCATCCAACAAGCTCTTGTTGATTATGTGAAAAGAACCGGGAGATTACCCATATTATACTAGGCCTAAGAATTTTGTTATTGTTTCATTTTTATGATAATAAGACGCCCACTTCCACATATGTGGCGGGAGTTCCGATGTGAGAGGTGGGCTCTGTTATAAAAAAATTAAAAAAAACGAAATTGTTTATAATTTTTGTATATAAATGCATGAAGTTATTTGATTTATTTTGGTTTCGTCTTATAATTACTATGAAGAGGCCTACGACCACATATGCGGCGGGAGTCCCGATGTGAGAGGTGGGCCTCGGTGAGATATAAAGGAAATGTTTATATTGTTGTATATAATGGTATTAATACACATTTGTAGTGATATTGTATAAGTTTTGATACACGTAAAATTATATGCATGCTCAAGCCGATACAGAGACTGTTAATAGGATATCTATGCAGGCAACTGAAGACGGTTTTGATCACCATAATAAATTTTGCTCAAAATTAATGACATGTATGAAAATATTTAGTAAATTACACCCTGCACCTTGCACTTTCACTTACAAAGCCCAAAAATGTTTGCTACCTCTGTATGTTCTTGGTTAATATGATTTGTTTTGATTTATATATAATTTTGTTTGTTTTTTGGAATCGGATGCAGGTGCAAAAAAAAACGAAGGCGACCAGAGTGCATCTCCATGCATCGGGGGGCCTAGACTGATTCGTCAGTTGAGAAGCCTGCTCAACGTACCGAGCCGGGTTGGCCCGATGATGCCTTTAATTTTGGTTTTGTTTATTGATGGTCTGAAAACGTGTATGCACTTCAAAAAATATATACATATGTATATAATAATAATAATAAAAATATTAAAATAAAGAAAATAAATGAGAAGAATGAAACAATATTTAGTTTTTGGCGAAAATATTCAAATTGAATGAACCGCCAATAAACATCAAACAACAACAACAACATGTAATAATATCTGCTTATCTATAAGTGTTTGAAGAAAATATTTGTTCATATTTATTTTTACATGTTTTAAATACGGACACGTATACAATTTATTGCTCAAACTCTCAAGGAGCAATAATAAAAACGTGCATTTATGAAGTCAATTTCAGTCAATCATTATGTTACTGAGCAATATAGATGGTACATGAAAGTGTGTTGCGCGCATCGTGCGCGCACCGACAACGCGCAATCAGTAATTTACGCGCAAAATATGCTTATGCCTTAGCAACTGTGTACCCCATATAATTAATTATGAATAAACAAACCAACCCGTTTATAAACGGGTTTGTTTGTTTATTGATATCATAATTCTATGGTGTACCCACTGTACCACACCTAGTAACAGAATAATTCGTCCAAAATTGCATTACGTCAACTGCAGTCAAACATGTCATCAAAGTGCGTTGCGAAAATGCAACGAAAGTTGTAGATAGGAGCATCATAGAGGGAGAATTTTCTTCTACTTTTTAAAATTGACCTTTGCGATTTAGCTGCTCCTGCCGCCGCCAAAATTGATATAACAATAATTCGTCGGCCATTTTGATCACGCGTTCTAAAAACAACAAAAAAGTAAGTTCCCCCTCCCCCCCCCCCCCCCTAATCAAAATAGCGTAAAAAAAGTTTTGAGCAAAATAACTTGGCAGAATTGTTTCTACACTTATTGGCTAACTTCTCTGTGAAAATGAGATTGATCCGTCAAGTCATGCATGAGTGAGCACACATTAAAGGCAAAATTGTCACTTTTCAAAAGTCACAAGAGTCAAAATGTTACTCACTCATGCATGACTTGACGGACCAATTTAATGTTAAAACAGAAGTTAGTCAATAAGTGTAGAAACAATTCTGCCAAGTTATTTTGCTAAAAACCGTTTCGTTAAAAGGTTACGCTGTTTTGATGAGGGGGGACTTCCTATTTTTGTTGTGTTTAATTCAAACTAAGACTGGTTGTAGGCAGTCTTAAGATAAGATCAAAAAGTTGCTCTTATCTTCATCTACAGAATACCTCTTATCTTAGGATGCTTATTTGCATATATTTGCATACATTTACATATTCGAAAAGTTGCTCTTAAGTTAAGAGCAACTTTTCAGAGTTGGTCTTAAGAGCAACTCTAAGAGCAACTTACAGAATACCAAAGTTGCTCTTAAGATCAACTTCACCTCCTAAGATCCTTACAGAATACCACCCCATACTTCTCGTCCTTGCGTGTCTGAATGTCATCAGAAACGAAAGGTGAACTACTATAGTTGTGCGAAAAGAAGAATACATAGGAGCAGATCGATGGCGTGACCCTCTTCCATCGATATGCTGTATTATATATACATATCGATGCCCTCTTCTTGTGTGATGGTCGTTGTCACCATTCTTTCATCCCTTTCAGACGCAAAGTATGGTCAAAAGCTAGGTTGGGTGAGAGGCGGGAGATAGGGGAAGGGGGCGGGGCGTGGGGGGGGGGGGGGGGGCTGGGTGAAAGTGCAATTTTACCACGTTGGAAATTTCCTCCATTCTACCCTATATACATGTAGTCGAATATTAATAAAACAATACACGCAACTTTCATTCAGAAAACAATTTTAATATCTTTACAAACATATGAAACATTGAATAAAGAGATATTCAGTCATACAAAAATCAAATACAAAAATACATACAATGCAATGAATATAGAAATACAAAAGACACATTAAACATGCAGGGAACCTCACTCCTTTTATATTAATACCCCTGCCCCCTTTTGCAGGTCGGATTTGATGATTTAGATAAAACTATGTCACTATCCTCCCCGATTCTATCCCATCTTTGATAATACATTGTAATTCCTCGGGAAAAAGGGCGGCTAACCTGCGCCGGGAATGAAGGACTGATCCACCATTGACCTTTTCCTGTTTTCCCTTCATTCAGGTTTATTAGATTTATCCAGTGATTATAATAAATGCGGCCATAATCTTCTGTGTGTATAGCCTTTTTTGATATTAAAGCATCGCGTCCGAGAGTCAGAAATAACGTTACAATAGTGAACAAAATACTGTAGTCTCGTGTATTACGTACGTATAGTATAGGAGCTACATCCGTTCGTATGATAGTCGCGCCGTATCTTCGGCATAGCCCTTTAACAAGGCTCGAACGTCTGAGCGTCAGACACGCCTGAAGATATAATCTATACCGGGGAGAACACAGTGTGCCACAGTGTGAACACACAAGAAACACAGTGTGGACCACAGTGTTAAATTGGAGCGTGTTCACAGTGTGAAAACCATTTCACAATGTGTAGACACTGTGAAATAATTTGCAGAGATACACCGTGTGAGCGTGCTATTTTACACACTGTGAACAAAGGCAATTTCACACTGTGGCGTGCGCCCACAGTGTGTTCACAGTTGTTTTTTACACTGTGAAAACACTCCAATTTCACACTGTGGTCCAGAAGGGGAAACACACTGTGTCACACTGTGTCCACACTGTGACACACTGTGTCAACACTGTGACACAGTCGCAGTCGCACGTATACGTATTCATCAGAAGGGCCATTCTTTGAAAAGTGAAACTTTTTCGGAAAAATTGAAGTTTTATTTTTCTGTAGTTTTGTTCCATTTTTGGAATGATCCATGTGTAAAGTTTCATGAAATACATGATTTGAAGTTTAAAATAAAACTTTTTTACTCATTTGCATAAATTTACATATTTCAATATTTTTCTAATAATCATAATTCAGAAAATAATCAAGATATCAAAAGGATAATTAGCAAGCTCATTCTTCTCACTTTCCTGTACAGGTTGATACCAACTTTGTAAAAATTCAACCTTTCATTCTTTTCTAAACCCGATATTATATAATTCCCATTTTTCCATTCATATTGTACATGTCACACACGTGACCACCCCAAAATGTCACACACGTGACCAGACGTTGCCACATAATTAAGTACTATAAAAAACAACGGTTTGATATAATTCTCATTCATTGCTATTGTTGTACTTACAAATGTATAGTACTTCTCTGGTAATAAGATGAACATTATAGCTATTCATATTTTAAAGAATTTTCCAAATGAAATTTAGTTATGAAAAAAGCGCTCCGTGTGAAGTCACACACGTGACCCATGCCATTTGACCTCTGACATTGAGTTACGTAATCCTTATAAAATCTTTTGTGTTAAGTTTGAAAGACTACAACATATTTAAGTCACATATGAAGTAAAAATCATTATAGTCTCATACTTACTGAAATATAAGCATCTCATTTCAAAATTTGTCATGTTTTGGGTCACACACGTGACCAAGAATGGCCCAGAAGCTACACCCGTTCGTGACTTCGTGACTGTGTGAGTCGCGTTCGCAAGTCGTTACCGTCATGCATCCAGCTCAAAGGCAGCGCCTTGTCGAAAGGGCCAGTCTATTTTTAAGGTCTGATAGCCGTACTTCTAAGAAACCATCAACGAAATGGAAAACATAATCTAATTATTTTGTTTAATATCATTGTATTGAGTTACATGCGAAAATATTAAAAACTGAATAAACTGCTAAAAAAACAGCAACATTATAACCTGTACGGGTTAATTTGTTTGCCAGTGAAGGCAATTCCCATGGTGATGATACTTTGGAGACTGCACTCGAAAGGCATCATATTATGACAAACTACTGAGTAAAATAGAATGGAGGTTCAATGCGGTTAATGAAACAGATAATCGCTGGCTTAACTCGCTTAATGTAGCATGACAGAATTGTTAAAGAAAGCATGCCTCATCCTATTGGTTCTGTAGCAATGATTAAATGGATCTAATAACTTTGTCAAAATCCACAAATCTTACTTAGAACTCTAGTGGTTCTCTAAAACCTTGTTGTATTCGTATACGGAAGAAGTTTTTTTTTCCGCGTTCGTTATCAAGATATTTACGATTTAAGTATTCGGTTTTTGTAATTATCCAATGGAAAGTTATAACTGTGTACAGAGACGGAGCAATGCATTTTTCGTTCATTACTTGGCCATATAACATCCATTTAACGTGAACTTTTCGCATACTATGTGACAATTTCACGTTAAATGGATATTATTACTCAGTGGACATATCAAATCACAACACTACACACACAACCAACCATTCATCACTTTTTGCACATGCCAACAAAATATCTATAGACCCCTTTAAAACGAGGCAGATATATTACTAAAAAACCCGTTTGATCGCTCGAACGCAAACAAAAAATAAAACATTATATAATTAATCCACTGAGACAGTGCCAAAACATCAAGTTGCAATAGTCTATATTTGACTAATTGTTTTAGATAAGTTTACTTGATCAGCTTAATCCCCGATCCATCTGTAATAACAAATACAGTTGACGTTATTTTGTTACATAAGACGTTATTTTGTTACATAAGACCCTATTTGCCTGAACAGTTCATTAAACGCTGGTCTATTATATGCATTTAGGATCAAATAATTAATGAATCTAATATTTTCAAATAATGCGATTAGAGTCGACTCTGGCATTCAATTTAGAGTTTATTATTTTACGCAAATGTTTCAAGTGATTCAGTGATTATTTTATAATTATAATTATGCGCAGTTGATACAATCATGACAAGTAACTGTATCGGGATGTGATATGAAAATTATGCATTCGGGGAAACAAATAAACCTAGCCAAAAAAAAAATGAATGAAACAAAAACACGATTGTGTCGATAAACTGTTTTATACATGAACATGTTATTGTCAAATGAGTCAATCATTCTTGATCAGTTGATGTGAGTTATTAAAACAAAATTGAGCAAGACGTATTTAAATACTTTCAATTCAAACTTTACAAATTATAAGATGTACCTATATGTTACTATGGCAAAAAAAAAAAATATAGTTCACATGTCTCGATTTGGATGTCATTAGGTATATGATAGTTGGCAAGAGTCCTATCTGTCAGAAACATCGTTGAATACAAAAGGAATTTTTCGTTTTATACTAACTGGAGGTTTCCTTACAAAGGCGATTTCAGGCGCTCTCAATAAAGGCAATAGGCTATCAAAAGCATGGTTATTTTAAAACGAAACAAACATCCGAAACTTGTTAAATAACACTAATTTTGCTCTGCAGGTAAGAAAATAGTACTATATTATGATTCGAATCATTACAACTGACTTCAGAAACTTACATAACATACATTATATTCCAGACAATCTCAATAAAGGAAATAAATAATAGGTATTACAGGCTGGATTATTTTTAATACGACAAGAAACAATCCGAAACTTGTTGAATAACAATTTCCTTGCGCGCCAGGTATGACATCCCTGACAAAGACGATTTCAGACACTGTCCATAAACAAATACAGGCTTGATTATTTTAATATATACGAACAAATACTACAAACATGATTCGAGTTATGTCGACGGAATCCAACAACTCGCAGTTATAACTTTCCAGTGGATAATACAAACTCTGGACACTTAAATTATCGTAAATATCTTTCTAACGAAAACCGAAATCTCTTCCATGCTTATATTGGTAATACGAATAAAAGAAGGTATAAAGGAACCACTAGAGTTTTAAGTAATTTTTTTTTTTTTGGGGGGGGGGGGGGGGATTTTGACAATGTTCCTCGAACAAGAATGTTTCAGAGGCTTTATAAACAAAGTTACGTTGCAAACATGTGTACATTAAAAACAAAACAAATATCAAAATGTGATGATGCACAGAATGTAGGATATAATAATATAGGGTTTCATCAGCTTGCCACATATCATACGGCGAGTCACGGTCACATTTTGTTAATTAATTTCGTTTAACCGTTACAGTAAGCCGGCGATTAATTTTGCACCACACACCGTATACTCAATGATTTATGGATCTGCAATATCAAAATAATGTACTTGAAGAGTTAAATTTCTTCAAGATTGCAAAGGTTATATCCAATACAATAACCACGTCAAGCCCATTAACCAGTTCCATTCAAATCATAATCATGGTAATGCACGTAGCATCCCTCTCTAGCACCGTGTCGACACCAGTGTGAAATGTTCGGAGCAATTCGAATCACAAATCTTCAGTATGATAGTATGATCATAGCGAAAGTTGATAACAACATTCTCAGGATTGCTGATGGCCAAACGTAATTCTCATTCATACATGGTTTCGAACTCAGGACCCAATTATAAGAAGGCGCACGCTAGTATACCAATCTTGCCACACCACGTCCATTCCGTCCCAGACGTCCCTCGTTTTAGTGTGAAGTGTAAACCCGATCCAGGTAATGGTACCGGTCAGCTCTCGCGTATGATATTCGATCCCCGGAGATTCATACCAAGGACACACATAATGAAAACATCATATATATCGGCGAGGATGGAGCGAAAATCCCATATGATTCAATTTTCTGGGGACGATTCGTGGATTTTATTCATATAGATCTCTCTTTGTATCCACATGTCGATGCTAATACATTATATTTGTATCTAATTTTCTGCCAGTCTCAATACAATCTGATTATGGGATACCACACATTTCCTACAGAACTCGGCCCGGCTTAAACTGCGCTCGGTCTCCAATCTATCTATCTATCTATCTATCTATCTATCTAGCTATCTAGCTAGCTAGCTAGCTAGCTAGCTAGCTAGCTAGCTAGCTAGCTAGCTATCTATCTATCTATCTATCTATCTATCTATCTATCTATCTATCTATCTATCTAAATAAATAATTGCAAGGAGTAATCATAAATGATTGAGAAGGAAGAATAATAGTAGGCGTATTATGAAAAAAGGCACTGGTCGAAAAATTGGTCTCCGCCAGGACTCGAACCTGGGTCTCCGGCTTAGAACGCCGATGCCTTAACCACTAGGCCACGGGGACCGTGTGATTGAAGACAGATCCAGTTCAGGTCATTGGCAAGCCAATCTCTCGGCCCTTTGTGCTCAAGTATTCATGGGGAAGGAGTTACGAACAATGCAAGCCGCCTTTTACTTCAGCTGGATCACAATAGAGTGATTCAAGTATTAGTTAGAACATATATAAGCGAGAAGTAAACTAATACATACAGCTTCGGTTTCTTCCAATATATAAATAATTGCAAGGAGTAATCATAAATTATTGAGAAGGAAGAATAATAATAGGCTTATATATCGTCGGTGACATTACGTACCGGCGAATCTTCAAATTTCGGTCGATTTTTCGATTTTGAGTTTTTGGCATATTTTTGATGTCTATACCCAACTCTATCACAATTTTGTCTCTATTTTCGAATATGAATTTCTGAAAATCAATGATATCGTGAATTTTGAAGACTGAAATTAATTTATGTGATAGAGTTGGGTATAGACATCAAAAATATGCCAAAAACTCAAAATCGAAAAATCGACCGAAATTTGAAGATTCGCCGGTACGTAATGTCACCGACGATATATATGTTCTAACTAATACTTGAATCACTCTATTGTGATCCAGCTGAAGTAAAAGGCGGCTTGCATTGTTCGTAATTCCTTCCCCATGAATACTTGAGCACAAAGGGCCGAGAGATTGGCTTGCCAATGACCTGAACTGGATCTGTCTTCAATCACACGGTGGCCGTGGCCTAGTGGTTAAGGCATCGGCGTTCTAAGCCGGAGACCCAGGTTCGAGTCCTGGCGGAGACCAATTTTTCGACCAGTGCCTTTTTTCATTTGGCGGATTAAAAGTAGGAACATTGCTTATTAAGCTACGCCTACTATTATTCTTCCTTCTCAATCATTTATGATTACTCCTTGCAATTATTTATATATTGGAAGAAACCGAAGCTGTATGTATTAGTTTACTTCTCGCTTATATATATGTTTTAACTAATACTTGAATCACTCTATTGTGATCCAGCTGAAGTAAAAGGCGGCTTGCATTGTTCGTAACTCCTTCCCCATGAATACTTGAGCACAAAGGGCCGAGAGATTGGCTTGCCAATGACCTGAACTGGATCTGTCTTCAATCACACGGTCCCCGTGGCCTAGTGGTTAATGCATCGGCGTTCTAAGCCGGAGACCCAGGTTCGAGTCCTGGCGGAGACCAATTTTTCGACCAGTGCCTTTTTTCATTTGGCGGATTAAAAGGAGGAACATTGCTTATTAAGCTACGCCTACTATTATTCTTCCTTCTCAATCATTTATGATTACTCCTTGCAATTATCTATCTATATATATATATATATATATATACTCTTGCCGAGTGGCTTCACCACTCGCCGGATAGTCTCCACCACGCGTTCAGTCGTTACTGCAGCGCAGCCATTTAGACGCGATCGCCTTGTTAAAAGGCTATATACTATGTGACTACAACGTTGTAGTTACATAGTATAATGAAGTCATACTAAATAGTGTTGTACATATTTAATTGCTTCTATTTATTTAGTCGAGCACTTTAACCATGGTGATTTGTACCATTTATAATATTGCTATATATATACTGTATCTGTCTATCTATATATTTAAACATATACCTGTCTGTCTAGATCGCTTTGACGTATACTCGTATTTAATATGATATCTAGTTATAAATGTGTTGCCGTAGCGACATGAGTAAATACTAATAAGATAAATCATATTTTTGCGCTAAATTGAGTTTCCTACATGTCCTAGGGTCCATTCCGAGTAATAATAATGATGACATCAATGTAAATATAACACCTTGACACGGCAAAAAAAAAAAGATAACACCGGCATGAAGAGAAAAAAAAAACACACTGAGAATGAAATGTGAGCTGAACTGCCAAAAGACACACTTAAGAAGTGACGTGAGATATATAGGCGTTTAAATGTCATGTTTACATTATTATAGCTACATAGCGATATAAGCTCAATATTTGATATCATGCTTACATTTTATCCCGAAATATAAACGCAAATTTAACTTGATGTTTACATTAATTTGTCCTAGCATGAGATCTGATATGAATCTACATGTACATTCATGATTTTTATTAGTTTCGAACAAATATTGATGTATGACAGTTTGAGATTTTTCCCTGATTAGAAAGTGGTATAGGTATAGGTGAGACATCTAATTTATCCCAAAATACATGTCTGTATAAGTATCATTCTTGCACTCACAGGAGATAAAATGTTTCATTAGTATAAACGCAGCCGTAGAAGAAGTAAACCAATATTAGGATATTTGAACAAGCTTGTATTAATGAGCAATTTTCATGATTTTGTTGGAAGCGTTTCAGTCCCACATATCTAGATGGCATCAATCAACGCATAATTATACACTGTGGATCAGGGAGTCATTTTTGGGGACAGTTATTGCAATCGAAAGTAACTATCCATCCTACTTGAATTCATGTTTCCGCTTCAGTTTCAGTTTTTATCTTCATTTTCTCATTAAAATTATAATCTTAACAAATATTGCGAAACAAAACATTTTGGGTATAATGTGGCATTACCCTAAAATATGATAATACAAAATAACAAAATTGCATCTACAAATTATTTATTCTTAACTAACTAGGAAAGGATGACGTTTAAAGAGGGATAATTTAAAGGACGATTTTGTAGGCAAGAGATGCCGGAGGGTGTTTCACAAACAAACATTTTGTCATTATGATTTTTACGGTGTCATTATGGGGACCTTTTGGCCAAAATTTGGCAAAGTTATGGCAAAATTTCGGCCAAAAGGTCCTTATAATGCGACCTTAAAAATTAGTCATTATGACAAATTTGTCACAATGACAAAATATTTCTTTGTGAAACACGTAGCGGAATCAGTCCGGCCGCGGAATAAGACTGGGCGGAGTACACGTTTTTGCGCGCGGATTTTGTCCGACTTGCCAATATATTATTTTTGGTTGCTCACTTCAACTTTAAAAAATATGGTTGCGAACAAAACTTACCCTAACCCTAACCCGAAATATGGTGGCTATATGTTATATTTGGTGGCTATGGTTGGATGTGGTAGCTATAGTTACATTTAGTGGCTTTGATTAAATTTGAAGGCTAAAACTACGAAAAGTGAAGTTAGCAGCAATCTTCCTAAATTGCACTGTCCAGTCTTATTCCGCGGCCGGACTTTTCCCGCGACCAAACACCGGTCGTACAGTTTATATCTAGTCAATTCCTCTGAAATGCGAATATTTAAATTGGTAATTTTGTTTTCATCTACACCCAATACAAAATATTTTACTACAATAAATATATGTGTGTGACGTCACGGCGCCATAATTTGATTTTTAATTCTACCCTTTATACAAGAGCTGAATTATTCTATAAAGAAAGTTTGATTTTGTTTGCGTACCCAGAAAAAAAAAACCATATCATTAAATGCAGATATAACAGCCCTTTACTTGGAAATAACGACAAGTAGTCATTTTGTTTTCCATTATGTGATCAAATTTCACCGCGCTGCTTGAGAGTTGAGTGCGTGGCTTGACCATTCTCAGTTGAACACAACAATAATCGTGGTACTAGTGTCTCTGAACTATTCCTAATTGTAAATGGACTTCCGATACTAATATGGAACGATGCAGGGAAACTTACAAGTTAGTATTTATATAAGAAAGCTCAAAATCACCAACAACAACATTTGAAAAAGTAACAATAACAACAACAACAACAACAACAACGAGACAATTCATAAAAACGCCAACAAGAACAAAACAACAAACAACAGCAGCGACAATATCAGCAACAATAACAGTAACAAAAAACAACAATACAAGCAATAACCATAACAAATAATAACCGATATTGAATAGGTAAGTCATAGGCCAATTTATTATTCATGTATTATAATATTTTGAAATGTTGAAGTCGTATACGACACTAGAACAGCACACGACGTGTAGTACATGCATAGAGGTGGCGCCAAGGACAGGGGGCATCTGTGAGGGGCATTCACTGCCCCCCCCCCCCCCCCCCGCGGTTAGACATTTTGAACTGCATGTCGACTACTGTTAGTTTGTTCGCATAATCATACCACTGAGTCAGTGAGTATTTCGCACCGAGCGATTGCAATGCGTTCGCATACACCGCGCGTTTGGTTTACAAATTATCCGAGTCCGGACCTTTAAACTTGTAAAAAAAACACGGTGAAATAATGGCTATTCAATCAACGTTACTCTGCCGAAACGGAATGCGTGAGCATTAAGTACAGATCAATCGACGTGGATTTAAACGATGCAAATCCCCAGGGGAATGAGAGGAGAAGACTTGATTTCAATTCATGTTCAACGAGGCATGTCACATAAAACCGTGCTGCCAAGTCTACCAGCCAGATTCAAGTACCTAGCTATAATGACGTCAAGGGGGCCAAGAGACAATCCAAGCTGTCGATAAACATGATAAACAATACAATTATGTTCATTCGTCCGCGTCCCACACCACACCACGAATGATAATGTTTTAGTTTTCCACTGAAACTATTTTTTTCAGGGGGATATATTATTTCGGGCTATTCAATTTAGTTAAGGTTATATTGTATGTATGTATAATAATGCTGGTTAATTAAAAGACAATTATATTGATGTTGAAATGTAACGCATAAATGTAGGGAGTCCCTATGCGAGACATAAAGGTTATTTTTGGTTTTTAAAAATATATAATTATATTGTGATATTCAGAGTGGTGCCATATAAGTATAGTTTTGAAAAAAATAAATAAAGAAGAATAGACCCCCAAAAAGAAAAGAAAATTAAAGAGAATTTAAATTGGCAACAATAGTCAATAATAGTAAATATATAATCCATTGCGGATATAGTATCGGAAATAATATCGCTAGTGATATTCGTTTGTCTCGCAATGTATGGTCAAACTAGGAATCTAAAAGATCATGACGTTTCGTATGCCGCTGCAATACTTTGTCAAATGATATAGTCTAATGTAGACACTCGGTTTTTATGCTCTACCGTGGCTCCAAAACACACTCTTGCATGAGCGAGTGCGTTCCTGATAGGTCAGCAACAGACCGCGTCTATTGGCCGGTGCACACGGGCACTCAACCAATCAACGGAACACTGGTGCGGCCCGCCTGCCGAACCAGCGTACAATACGTCGCCATGACACTACCCCGACCAAACCGGCCCCCAACGGCTGATCCCAACTCACGGTAGAACATAGCCACCTTCTTGCTACAACGCTCAAATCTACGTATCAATTTCAGGGCAAGGCGCCCGTATGTTCAATCAATAATAGTAAATATATAATCCATTGCGGATATAGTATCGGAAATAATATCGCTAGTGATATTCGTTTGTCTCGCAATGTATGGTCAAACTAGGAATCTAAAAGATCATGACGTTTCGTATGCCGCTGCAATACTTTGTCAAATGATATACGTAGTCTAATGTAGACACTCGGTTTTTATGCTCTACCGTGGCTCCAAAACACACTCTCGCATGAGCAATAGTCAATAGTCAAGTTTGACTGATTGCCATAAAATAACAACAACAACAACAACAACAACAACAACAACTTCAATTTTCATAGATTTAGTCATCAACTATAACCGTAGCCACTAAATCTAATTATAGCCACTAATGACTAAATCTAACCATAGCCACCAAATTATTACATAAATAGTCACCATATTTAGGGTTAGTCTTGTTCGCAACCATATTTTTTTAAATTGAAGTTAGCAACCAAAAATAATATATCGGCAACTCGGACAAAATAGGCGCGCGGATTTTGTCCGCCCGGACTTATCCCGCGGCCGGACGATTCCCGCTCCCATCCTGGAAAATAACACGGAATAACCACAGAGGATCCCAGAGCTTCAATCCGTGTTCATCCGTGTTGCATCATTGCATGTGTGGAAGGGGCATCACACCACAAACGGACAACTTGCGAAACTGCATGTGCATTTAGTGATGTAATATCAGAAGTCAGACATGAATGTCTTATGTCTCATGACCTCGCGAGACATACATTTTGGCAAAAATGTTCAAGGTATGAAAACATACCTATGAATTCGCCTTTCACCCGTTCCCTTGAGATTCTTGAATCTCCATAGACTTTGTACATAGCCCGCTCGGTTCCCGTAGTCAAGGGGTTAATTGTTACTATAACAATTTGATACAACAACGCGTTCTTTATTTTCTTCATTTTTAAATTCGACAACTAATCCTATATCGACAACTAATTATCCATTCGCCATGACATTTCCAGAAAATATTATGCAATCAAAGACCATTTAAAGAAAAGCGGAAAGCTGGAATGTTCGCTTGCTGTTACTGATAAACTCAGAATTCATGTCGATTCTAGTCTTTCATTTCCTCTTGGGTATCATGAATAATGGACATGTTTTTTAAACCACTATTATACCAACTGTTTTGAAGGACCACTGGAGGCTGCCATGTTTTCCAACGGGACTGCATGAAACGTCATCTGAGCGCATCTGAGCATACACAAACCTGCTTAAACATAAGTGGGTTATGTACCCGATGCTGTTAAATCTGCTGCTATGTCAGATTGCCAGTGGTAACATAACCGCTTTTTTTTAATTGCAAGGTCAGATGACGTTTCATATAATACAGTTGGAAAATATGGCAGCCTCCAGTGTTTAATAAAAAAACACAGATAATACTAGTTTCAAAACATTGATTATTTCCATAATAAGTGATACCCAAGATGAAATATACATATATGCGACCTGGGTCCCGTTGCAGAAAGAGATGCAATCGATTGTAAGTTACGATTTTGCGAGTTTCAACCAATCAGATTCGCGCATCTAGAACACATGATCTGACTTACAATTAATTGTAACTTACAATCGATTGTATCTCTTTCTGCAACGGGGCCTAGAATTGATGGGAATTATGCACTAATCAGTAACAGTAAGCGATAATGCCAGCGTTTGGCTACCATTTAACGTATGAATCGCTATTCCAACGAATGTGTGTTTTTTTTCTTCTTTTTTCTTCTTCTTTTTTTTGCACTATAAAGACGATATGATTTTGCTTAAATGCGCACTTTTCATAGACCCCAGCCCGAGTATTTATCGGGACCAGTCCTGAATTGTTTAATGTACAGTGATTGAGCTAGCTTGCAGTTAATTAATCAAAAATCCGGACAGACAAATATAAACATTACCTGTTGGCAAGGGCACTTCCGACGCATACATGTACATTTGTGTATGTGTGCGAGTGCACGTGTATTGTGTATTAGTGCGTTTTCGCGTTTGAGTGCGCCTGTTTGTGTGTGTGAGTGTGCCTGTGTGTGTGTGTGTGTGTATGTATGTGTGTGTTAGTACGTTTTGTGTGAATTTGTTTACGTTTAAGTGCCAATGAGGGAGTTTATCAGTTTGTGAGTTTGTGAGTCTGTAGGTGCGTGTTTGTGTAATAATTGTGTGTGTTTTGTGTGGTTGTGGTTGTGGGTGTGTGTGGGGTGAGGGTGGGGGAGGGGGGGGGGGGGGGTAAAGGAGACGTGAGGAAGTAGCATGTATTGAGTTCTTATTATCTTTTGTTATAATCTCCATTGTGTTTATTTTATGGGTTCTGTGAATTGAATATACACTTGATTTGTACTTTTTTGTATGTAAGATAATCTTTTCTACTTTATCTTTCATTAAACTGTAATTGTTCTGTTCCTTATTTATGAATAAGATGTAAACATTGGACATGTTTTATTCAATTGTAAATGTTATGTGCTTATAATTTGGAGAAATAAAAAGCACTTAAAAAAAGTATTACAAAAAGTGGGTGTTTGTGTAAGCGTAGAAGGGGGGTAAGGATTATGTCCAATTATTTTCTTGTGTACATTTTGGCTATAACATGTTTTTGTTTGAACTACTCATACTATTTAATGTGTGCGTATACGTACATGTTTATGTTTGTCTACGCGAGTGTGCATGTGTGTTAACCTGTCTGTGTTTGTGAGTGTGTGCGTGTTGCGTGGGTGCGTAAAAGTAGAACGATATAAAGTTTCGCATGCTTCCGTGCACCGCGAAATCATTCAGTCACATTCCGCGGCAACAAAAACAACAACAAACAAATCCACCGTCTCTCTTTTCTCTTGATCTTTCCACCAATCCAAGTCAGCCAATCAGCGAGTCGATCCACGAAGCAGTGTAAAGTCGGTGGCGCCGTGAGATAGTACAGCTATCACACCCCCCTATGCGCACGTACACGCCTAACGAAACACGCGCCAACGTAACGCACACCCAACACGCATAATAACCCCTCGCATCATACCCCGTCCATCATTCACTCCCATTTCATTTCGGCACGAAGTGGTATCGTTCTCTACCAAATGTTTTAAAACAACTTCATCTTTTTTATTGATGTCAATTCGTAGCCACCACATATCGTGTGATAGTTCATCGGCAATATTTTCATTTTAGTGATCGCTGGCACAAGGAAAAGATACACATTTAGACAACATTTTAACAAAAATTGAAACCGGGAAAAAACAGGAGAGGTGGCAAATTGTGGAGCGTTTCGTGGACGTTTATCTTCTCGACGTAGTTTTCGGCGCCGTTGCTCAGCGGTGGTCAACCTCCGTCCCGTCCCGACATCATGAAGCTCATCACTGGTGGTCGAGGGATCTTCCTCCTCATCGACGTCCTCGTCGTCTTCTGTCTGGTCGTTCACGTGGCGGATTGTAAGCCGACAAGGAAAGCCAGAGATACGGAAGAGGTAAGATGATTATTTTATGATTCTTTCTTATAGATTTCATCTCAAACTGATATTCCTTTTTTGCTCACTTCATTGTCAGTTTCTTGTTCTATATCAAATAACAATTATAATCATCACTTTTTAATATATAGGTTCATATTCTCTGATTGTCAGAAAAAACGATTCAACTTATCATATCTGACTTTACAAGAGAATTTGTAAATTGTCTGTATTTTGTATTCTGAATGTATCGTGTTGATAAATCTATAACTTTATTTTGAACATTGCAACTTCAACATGGAGATGTGTCGTTATTTTGTAAAGCATTAATTTCAAAAGTGGCAATTTGTTATCTTTGTTAATAATTTCGGAAACGATACAAACATTTTCTTAGATATTAAACAAATATAAACAATGGAATATTATTCACATTGTATGCTGGTACCGTCATGTTAGAGAGACGAATTTTATTGTTTGCATTATTTTTCTATAATTGCTCTTATAATCCGCTTTAGAACAGAATTGTTCTTATACTAAGACGATTACAATCGAATTCACCATTTAATATTTAGACATGATACTTAATTTGTCAACCGGCTTTAGGTTATACTTACACTGCTGCTTGCAGTGTCGATTTTTGTTGCATAACAAGTAAAATCAATAGACAGAAGCTTATTATAAGTATAACAAAAATATAGTATATCGTCGATTTGATCATCATGTTAAATAGGGAAACAACTCACACACGCAATATTATTTATCGATATGCTAAAAAACTGCGAATCATACATTTCCGGGCGTCCACTTGAAGTTCTTGCGTATCTATCATCTAACTTCTCAAATAAAGTTGGTGAACAAATTGTAGATATTCAGTATAATTAATACAATATGTGTACACTTGACTAATTTTGGAGATGCTGCAATTTGCCATGTTTGCATTTTAATATAATTTCGTACGCTTGTAAAGATGTCACTGGTTAAATGCCTGAATTTTATTTTGTTTATAGAGCGATTTGCGATTTGTTTGTGTAATAACATGTCAATGAATTAGTTGCTGTGTTCAGGAATCTCCATTATTCTATCATGCCAAGATTCACCATGCGTAACACGGTATTAAACATATATACCACCATCACATTTGCATCCATTTGCGGTGGATTATACACCAGTTCAACACGCTTCATTTAACCTCGTTTGAGTGTGTTTTGGGTTTGTAAATACATTTAAGGGATTAAACTTGTGATAATTGACTTAATTTGTTGACTGTAAATAAAAGGACCCTTTTTTATTTATTTTTTATAATAGGCAACATTCCGTTGCGGCAGACATGCTTAGGTTGAGATATCTCGTTCAAGTATATATTCGGCGCGTTAATCTATTTAAAGGGATACCGTGCAATTAATCGTAAGTCAGATCACGTGTTCTAGATGCGCAAATCTGATTGGTTGAAACGCGTACATTTTCTGACTTATGATCAATCGTAACTTACAATCGATTGTATCTTTTTCTGCAACGGGGCCCTGATATGTCCAATGAGTGAAGTGTGAAAATTCCATGGCAATTGAGTGGCATATGATCGTGTAATGAGCGAAAATGCAAAGTAATATTCGCTTACTTTAATAGTGCGCTTACTTTGTACATATAGTTGAAATTCTCCACTGAAAGATTTTTAAAATCCGAACTCTTCAATCATGCATATCTTTATAACTTAAAGAGAATTTTGGAGAACTGAAACCTGTTCTAGATGCTTCTTTTGGTAATACCAATACAATGAGGTATGTTAGTACTAGATCCCTTTAGATCGAAGTAACCTGCTGAATATCGCTGTCCTATGCTAAAACATGTGTTGCCCTTTGTTTGAGGCTTCGGGCAAACTTCTGCCCGGTGAACGGGGCAGTGGGTTTAGGCACTTTGTCCCCTGTATATGGCTAGATTAGTCACACAACATGCCGCATTTGTGTTCCTCTTATTTGTGTCCACACTAAGTCTTTTTAGGGATGACACCTTTCATATACACGATAGTAATCGTTGGTATGGATATTTTACGTTATTTATTCCGAACTTTCCTCCTCACTTTTCATTTCTGTCTCGTCTTCTCGAAAAGAGTTGCAATTATGTATATCAAGCTGACTGTTAATTGCTCTGCTCTATACTGTATCCTTAAACAAATGAAACAAAGTGAAATTGGGCTTCTACGAGAATCGAACCCGAGACCTCCGGATTGGAAGACCTGCACATACATGTACTAAGCTAGAAGCTTCTGCGGGATGACGGTCTTTTCCCGAACCTTTCCTTTGCTGCTGCTAAAACCGTTTATAAAACGTCGGTGGTTTAATTGATCAACCGAATGTAAAATAAAACAAATTAGTTCTAGTTGTATAAAGGCATTTTGGCTAAAATCTCCTAATATATGTGTTGTACAATGTTATCTTTGGTTACACGATCCACATACGCCAGCCTTCTGATTTGCTTTCAATAATAATCTTGACTAAAAACAAAATAGATATAATTCAACTGTTTGAAAGGGTTGACCTTTGTATTTATTTTGTTTGGTATGTCAATTACAATATGAAAAAAGGATGCTTGACCGCAGCGGCTGGCTTGCTGCGAACTTGACCGTCATTATGTTTGTCGTAGCTATATAAATTAAATCTTCCACTGTTGTTTGTACTGTTATTATAATCATTCCCATTTTCATTTCATCTCGTTTGGGAAAAAGAGGCAGGGCCAATTTGCAACTTTAAGTAGAGGGAAATGAGATACGCCCTGCCTTTTCCGCAAGAGGTTTTTTTTTTCGAAGCGAACCGTATACCGAACTGGAGCATCGTCTCCTAGCTCGAATTACGTTTGGATTATTGGAAGATGATTATAGAAAATCAAAACGCCATTCGTGTATCTTCTTGGTTCATTGAAGATGGAGAAGATGGAAAAAAGAACAACAACATAAACGGGAAAGGAAACGGGGGCGGTCATACTATAGAGAGTATTTCCCTTTACCACTGTGGCGGAAGTGAAATTTACTTACGAAACCAAAATGTCGGGGAAATTGGTACACATTTTAGATGAAAAAAATGATTTAATCACTTTAAATGTATATTTGGTGGCGTCGTTTAATATAATTTTGTGACAGAATCGAATAAAGGTAAAGGTCATCAGACCTGGCATTATTTTATTTTTTTAGAAAATACACAAGTGGACAAATAATTATTATGGGTGGAACTACAAACTGAATTGTGATTAAGTTGCTTTAAAGGGGACGTCCAGACGAATTCAAGCTTCTAATGATTGAAAGACAGATATTCTAGGTCACTAAACACAATTTTGTATGAAAGAAGTATGATTGTGGGTTCTTATAATTGGTTTTGAAATTCTAATGACACAAATTCGCGAGCGAGCTTGTTCTCTCCCACAATGCACCAATTTGTGACGTGAGAGACTCACTATGCGGCTATTTATGTGTTTTCACTGCAGCGAATGTGTTCTTTTGATCGGACCAATGCAATGCTCGATCATGAATAGTAATTTTAGTCCACGCTGCGCCACTGACCGTGCCTTTGAGCATTACTGCATTGTTGAACCGTTTGAAAATACTTGCCTGTCCGATATTGTAACACGTTTGGCTTTCATCGGAATTTGAAAAGACACAAAGTTTTGTAAACGTGGTTATTGAATTTGCTGGCTCTGCATGACCGGCTATTATAAATGACACATGCAGCGATCACAATGCAGTGGCACCGGATTCAAGCCTACTCAAAGTGAGGATACTACGTAAGGGTCTCATGATTGTGTGCGATAAATTTAATTACTTCCTCAGAGTTAATGACATTAGAAAAATCTCTTAGCAATCAACCAAAGTGAGTCAAATCCTGAAAATATTCAAGCACATCCCTTGATTTATTTCCAATATACTGTATTAAAAAAAAAATCGTCCGGAATTACCCTTTAAAAGTACTTTCCAAGCATTTTGGATCACATATTGAAGCACAAATGGAAACCAAAATCAAAGGAATAATATTTTAACGTGACGTTTCATATACAAAATACACATGTTGAGTAGACGGGTTGAAAATGCAAGTTAAACAAAAATTACAACTGCTTATACCACGTACACATCGAATAATAACATTATTAGGCATGAATTCAATTACGGTATTGATAATAATGATATTCTCAAATATATATCACCTATTAGTATATAGTGGATAATCACATAGGTAGTTAACCACTATTTTGATTTGTGAAATTAGAAATGTTTAAACACATGCAAGTAAATGATCTGAAATGGAAGCGACGATTTAGGTGCTTTAACGTACTGATATTAAAGGCGTCTTTAAATAACGTTTATGAATAGAAAATGAAAACATCCCCGGGATATTAATATATTAATTCACCAAAGCATCACGACAAACATTCTACAATTGAATTGACCTGAGAAAAGGGCCTTCAGAGATCCAAATATAATAATAATTTGACGACAAATGAATTAACGTCAGACCCTCCAATCGAATTAAATTTCAATTTAATGAAACTCAACAATTATTTGCGCAAAGGAGACGAGAGCCCGCCGTGTTCGACTTGACATGGTTTTGAGAAGTCTAGATTTGTCAGCATGTCCATTTCATAGCATACGTGGACGTGGACATTGAGTACATAATATTATTCATCTTTGAAACTGATACAATACGCATCACTTCGTCTTTCGAAATTAAATCCCTCTGTACGACATTTATATAGTACATTTTTTGATAGATTTGTTACACAAGTGATACATTGCATTAATATTCTCTTGCTGCCTTTATTAAATATGAATAATTGTGTTCATCAAATTAATATATGGATGTTCTTTAATACTTCTCTTGACATAATATTTTACATTTTTACGACTGAAACTAAACTTGAGTCGCCGCGGTATTGCTCAGCAGATAACTAATGACCATGATGATGCAAAAGGGTCAAGACGTTCATTCACGTTTACGCTCAACCTCGTAAAGTAAGAGGGATAGGGAGAGGGAGAGAGATGGGGTGGGAGGAGAACATATAGAACGAGAAATCAAGAAGTCATTTATAAAAGTTTGATGTCACTATGTAATGACTTATACAAACAGCGCGCAAGCCTATAAAAAGAAAACAACTATAATGAAGCCACTTCAGTGTAGCTGCGCACTCGCGGTATTTCGCCTTTTTCTTCTTTCTAATTGCTCCCCTCCAAGTCACAATTATGAATCCGTTTGCTGCTATACTTTCGCAATGTCCATACAGATAGTTCATGACCCAGCAGGTCCCTGTTGGCGATGACTTAACGGAGAGAAGAAAATTAGGCTTCGTATTGATGTATCTTTGTTTTCAAGTCCCTTCATGAAAAAAAAAATCGATCGTACATACGTATTATAAATTTAGCTTGTGCCACAATCTACAGCCATGTCACGTATAGGTGTGACATGGCCACAGGCTTTAACAGACGTGCCAGTTATATATAGTGCGTTTCAATAGAATTATCTGTCGCAGAGTATGCGTTCTGAAACGTGTTTGGGCTAATATTATGTTAACCTTGATAGAAATCGGCATGAAACACGTTCCAAAGCGCTGATTCGGCGTTAGCCAAGTCTATGTAAACGCAAGGCGAGGAAAAGACAGAGAAGCCGACAAGAAGGAGCACCTAAAAGACAATTAATTCATTACCACAATTCATGTCATGCTTGCATGTGCCGCATGCTGCTTACATAATCCTGTGTACGCACATTAGGTTCAAAAGGGCAACGAGTAGGCAATAATGATGATGATTTCTTTCCGATAGCCAGAGGGCTTCCTTCGACGTGAGAGCGTTAAGTCGATTTTGGACTAAATTGAGTTCTGCACATTGTATATATGTCCTTATGTTCACGTCTTGTGGATAAATGAATAGATGACCACCCCCCCCCCCCCCCCAACAATTTTTTTTTTTTTTTATATAACTACTCAAAAAAAAGTTAAGGATCACTTTTCATTTAACTTGAATTTTATTCCAAGCAATGAGTGAGGCATAGTTCTTTCATTTTTTTGTTTGTCTAGATGGTGTCCTCATTTGAATACAAAAATAAAACCATGTTTCAAAACATCAAATGCACATTTTCATGATGAGAACTTGAGCAATCACACAATGGACAGTTTCAGGGAGAAGTCAAATGAAAATGTATTCAAAATGTTCAGTCTGAATGTCTTTCAACAATCGGCTCAGCAGCGAGTATGGCCTCCTCTTGCAGCAATGTCTCATGTATATAAAACAAATTTTAAAAATACATAAATAAAAAATAAAAAATAAAAACAAATTGTCACTGACTGATCTACGGCAGTGGGTTGGAGCCAATTCTCTTTAATAATGTAACGCCACATTTGCACACGATAATTTTTGGGAATAGTTATCCTTATCTAAAATAAAAAAAGAGTACATTTGGGTTAAACTTTCTACAAAAGTACACAAATGTGACTCAACCGAATATTGTGACTCAACCGAATATTGTAAACCGTGACTTCGCGTTTCTCCAAATCCATGAGCGATAATTTCATCAAATTATACAGCACAGTAATATTTATTCTCCTACGCCTACAGGCTATGTCAAATGTTTCACCATTATCTAGATTGTTTTCATTAATCTCGTTGTTCAGGAGTGGCCTCAAATGTTTCGATAATTATCATAAACAAAGCGGAGATTAACCCATCGTATATTTACTGTATAGATGAAGTTACGCCTCACAATTATGTGTGAATTAACGTATAGGTCTAGTCCAATTCAATTGAGAAATGTTATAGATCAATGTTTCATGATCTTTTGTTTTTTTAGACCGGGGGCGAAAGCATCAATGTATACATCACAGAGCCACATAATGTGCATTTTATTCAACTATATATGCAGGGCTATCAAATCATTCCCTGTTATCATGGGGAAATCGTTAATCTTATTTTTCTAGAAGTGGCCTCAAATGCTTGTGTATATAAACAAAGCTTAATCATGTTAATTATTCAATCATAATAGATGAAATTTCGCCGAATCATTATTTGCGAATTAACGTAATGTTTAGTCTATAATTCATAGGGAAAATAGAACGAGGCTTTGCCTTTTGTTTAGATTAGAAGGCGAAGAGCATCAAATTATACAGCACATAATGTGAATGTATTCAACTCTGCAGAATAATTTCCTGTTATGTTGAATTCATTGATCTTGTTATTTAGAGGTGCCCTAAAAAAACTTCCGATATAAACGTAGCTTAATCATACAGTGATGAGAAATGACCTCAAACATGTACAAGTATATCCGATAGAAGTATAATTAAACGTACGTTTAGTTAATACGTTCGATAGGAAACTGTCCTCTATACATGCTTTTTGTTTCAAGAGGTACACAGGGGCGGATCTAGCTTTTTGCTAAGGGGGGGGGGGGGTTTGACCCAGTGACGATGCGGAGCATCGTTCACGAGCCGCGAAGCGGCGATTTTTTTTTTGCTATTTTGAACCCCCGTAAGTGATGTCTTTTTGCTAAGGGGGGGGGGGGGGGTTTGACCCAATGACGATGCGAAACATCGTCCACGAGCCGCGAAGCGACGATTTTTGTTGCTATTTTGAACCCCCCTAAGTGATGTTTTCCACATCACATTTTCACTTGGCAGCCCAAGGGGGGGGGGGGGGGGGGGGTTAAACCCCCTAAACCCCCCGTAGATCCGCCACTGGGTACACACTTGACCTTTAATTAAAGATTATGTTGGCAGAGCATATCAAACTGCATGGGCGATTTATCAAGATAAATAGTTTGAAATGTAATCACAGTCTATACAAATTAATCATACGCTTGCAGGCTGGACTTATTGAGTTGGTTAAATAAGGCAATGTCAAATTTAACTGATAATCTTCTGGTTCATTGCATCTGTATATTTAAATGTATCTATTTTTGTTTTGATGTTAATGCCCTTATTTCCAATTTATTCAAGTTTGTTGAGTTCTAGAATGACGATTAAAGTGATCCACTAACTTTGTAAGATTGTTCAAAAAGTGATTTGTGAGACCTAAATCATATTACACCAATATATTTGCAAGATTCTTTTGAATGATGTGTGACATTTTTGTAAAAAAGAAGACAAAATGTTTACCAAACAGTGTAAAAAAGAATAAACAAAAAAAAGAAAATTATCGCAAACTTTCGCGCAAAGTATCCGAATTCGAATACGATGGACAATCGAAGTGTCCGAAACTGGATTATTTGACAACAATCGCAAAGCGTTCCCTAGCGCTTTTAAATTCAATGTTAAATATCTCTATAATAAGGGAAATCAAACCCCATGTCATTCTTCTGTAAACCACACAACAAGGTACAAAAGAAGTGTGAATCAAGAACTTTTTGCTGAATTTGACATGGATTTTATAATGGATCACTTTAAGGAGGAAATATATTAAATGCAAAAATATGGCAAGAAAAAAGTGTCTTTATATAGGTTAAATTAATACACGAAAGCGAAAATACAGAAAAGGGCATATTAAGGTTAATTCGAAACGATTGTTCTCGTTCCTTTCGAGATAATTGAGTTGTCAATCATAAGGAATATGGAATACTTTTGGCGGGAGTTATTAATTTTGTATTCATGATATGCATTGAAATGCCCTTTTCCCTTACAATTACTGTATCAATCATTGTAGGAACTTTATAGTAAACTATATTATAATGTTGCTGAACTCACGATAATACTAGTAGCAATACGTATGTAGAATTTGATTGGATTTGAGCTTTTATTTCCGTATTTCCTGATTAAAATTCCTGATTAAAGGAAAGTCATAAAGAAAGACAGCAACATACACAAATACAATATACAGCATTTATTACAAAATATGTATAACTCAATCACAATGTAATTATGATATTGAGATCTACTATGTCTACGATTAAATATATAGTTATCAAGCATAACAAAGCACATATTCATAAAAATACAATTTACGGTTAAACCATTACATACTCAATCAGTTGTAAAGTTCTGCAACAAAATATGAAATGCATACAGGTGGACCGAATATAGGTACTGCAGCGTGTAAGATATTTCGTATAATTATGATGTTAATAGTACAAAACTCAAAATTCGCCTCTAACCTTTTCTAACGTGTTCAGTCCTTACTCGTGAAAGTTCTCTCATATAGATTTGATCTGATATACAAGATATGAATGTAGTCCGTTTCCGGCAGAGAAGAAATATTATTTTGAACATAATTATTAGCGGAAACGTATATAGATACGATACATAAATTCGAGAGCCACATATATATGATATTGATTTTGTGTTGAAGCGTGAACGCTTTATTCATTAAGAAGATATTTTTAAGACATACATTTTGTAGCATGGTCGTAATATGGTGAATTGAGAAATATTGATTTTTGATATGTGGGCACATTTTCTCTCTGGTAAATGTGACTCCGAGTGAATGAGTTCATTTGACGTATTCATTTTTATCACTCAATGCTCTCTCCACCTCTGAAATAGAAAATATGTATAACATGAACTATTCGAATGGCAGTAAGTGATGCTCCATGCATGGTTGCGTGTTAGCATAGTATGTGTACGTACGACGTGTACTTTTATAGTTTGTTTATCCGAGTGTTCGTTCGTGTGCTTCATTTCCTTGGACGAATCCTGTTCATTTCAGCGGAACGGGATGGGATGTGGATGAAATATTAGTAAGTGGTTTTTGGATAAATTCTAGGTATTACTAATTTTGTTCATTATGCTCACTCAGTATAGAGGAGTGAGCATAATCTGCGGATAACGATGGAATTTTGAACGAGAAAAAAAAAAAACCCGGTTGCAAATTAAATCTCTTAGTATATTGATATGTATATTAACCCAATGCTATATTTTATACTGGAATCTTGTAGGCCTTGTATTCACTCTATGTACAGGAATTGCAAACTCTATAGTAAGGACTATCTATGGAGATCGCAAAACCTTGTAGGGAACAGGACTGGTTAACTATTATATACCATATGCATAATTCTTTATATCAAATAAATTGAGTATTAGGGAGAGTGCGATTAACCCATCTTCTTCTTGCGTATGAGGCAGCACAGCTTCTATGCAACATCACGCAAGTTTTGTAGCCAGTGAACAGTATCGGGGTCCAAGTTGTTTAAGTCTGGGTTTGGGTGGCCGGGTGGGCGAAGGGTTGGGCACTCTTCTATGATGTGGGAGGCTGTCTGCTCGGGTGCTCCACATGTGCAGGCCGGAGAAGGTCTGAGTCCCCAGCGGTGCATGTTGGCATTAAATCTGCCGACCCCTGTGCGGAGCCTGTTGAGAGTGACCCAATCCTTTCGGGGTAGCTCCGCGCCTGGTGGAAGTTGGTGTTTGGAGTCACCGTGAATTGAGGGGGTCTGGGGGTCTGCTGCCAGCTGTCCTTCCATGCCAATGTCTGTGGCGTTGCGCTCTAAATCTCGATCACGGTAAAACTGTTCGATGAGTCAATTACGCATATCGAAAAGACTCAGAGCGCAAGCGATTACTGTATACAGCATAGAATTATGAATAAACAAACCAACTCGTTTATACACCGTGTCTCAGATAAAACGAATCCGGGTTTCATGGCAGAAATTTTCTGTCATAATGAATAATTTCCTTGATGATATATATATGTCTGAAAAGCTCTGTGTCTCTTCTTTCATTTGATGTACAACTTATGGCACATAATTCAAGCATGACTGAATTAGAACAATGGAAAGTGGTGTTACCAATATTCCATTTGCACGCATACATTTTAAGTTTGGGTGAGTTTTAAGGGTTGTAAACGTACTTATTTTTAAAAAGGACAAACACCACATGAAAGTTCATATTTGTATCTTTTACATGACACCTCATGCTAAAAAAATTAATGATTTATGCCAGAGAACGAGTACAATGAAACCATGCCTGATTTCTGCCCAAATGAGTGAAAGTTGAGTAAGAAGTCGCTCACCTTTCCTGACAATGGAATTTGATGCATGAGTGAATTTACACAAACATGGGGATCAGGGAAACCATGGGAAACAGGCTAGATCAGGAAAATTACCCATTTGGGCTGGAATCAAGCATGATTTCATTGTACTCGTTCTCTGGCATAAATCATTTATTTTTTAATCATGAGGTGTCATATAAAAGATAAAATTATGTATTTTTATGAGGTGTTTGTCTTTTCTCAAAATAAGTACGTTTACTACGGTTAAAACTCACCCCAAAACCTCACCCAAACTTGCAATTTCTGCGCGCAAATCGAATTTTGGTAACACCTCTTTCCATTGTTCTAATTCAGTCTTGCGTAAATTATGTGCCATAAGTTGTACATCAAATGAAAGAAGAGACACAGAGCTTTTCAGACATATATATATCATCAAAGAAATTATTCATTATGACAGAAAATTTCTGCCATGAAACCCGGTTTCGTTTTTTCTGGGACAGTCTGTACAGGATCCTAGATGCGCGCACACACGGCGTCGCGCTTAGCCACTAGTTGTATGTATATGAAATACATCATTTTTAGGATGCAACGTTCTACAACGGCAGTGTTGGAGTCATACTTATATGGATGCAACCGGTTAATATGTATGTTCACTGTCATTAATCACAGTCGAACGCTTCCTGCGTATGTTAAGTAATGAGAAGGTCATTATATTGCATGAGTGAGAAAGGCTTTTAATAATTATGCGGGAGGTTATCATTTTGCATGAAAAGTGCCCCTGTATACGCATTAATTAATTCATTATGATGCACTGATTTAATTATTCAATTATATACCTAGCGCATCGGATTGTACGAAATATAATGTCTTTAACCTCTTAATTAAACTATTTATCAAGAGCATCCAAATTAGATACATAATGTATCATGAATGATGTATAATGAATGACGCATAATGAATGATGTATATAGAGTGTAAAGTAAAATGGAGAATGTCTAAAATCTGAAAATACAGGCCCTGACTATAAGGCATTAAAAATAAGCTATTTATTCTTCTGAGCTAAATAAGGGCGTGTAATTGTATTCGTCAAGTCGTGTCATAACATCAAAGTTAACATAATTATTGCTATATATATATATATATATACGGGAACTTGGAAGGCCCTGTACTAACTCTATTGGGATTAGGTTTGTATACGGAACAGGTTGAATTACTCTGAATCCTATAATATTGGCATGTATGCATGATATAACACATTAGTTTTCCGACTCGTTCGTGTGATATAGAAGTTAATCGAGGCATGATGGCATCAGATACATTCTTTGTACTAAATGTCCAAATCAGTATCGATACTAAATTCCCAAAATAGAAGCACGAACTCGACAACATTATACCTAGAACGGTTTAGAAAAATGAAATAAGGATACCTGAAAATATGTTTTCATTAATAAAAAACATTAATGATGTCACGTGTCCGTGTCATCGCTTAACGTCGTCATTGCATGCAGTGCATTAAAGGTGGGGCAGATCCGTTAAAGGGATGCGCGGTGCACGATGCGAACTACGCACTGGCTCAGACCGCTTAGTGTGTAATGCAGTGCGCACAAACTATCCTTGTTTGAGATGGCAAACCGCTGTGTATACGCACAACCCCACGCATTGCAATCGTTAAAGTACATTTTATGTTACATAATTATTATAGAGAATTCCTAAAACGGATACAAGTTTAATTATGTATTTACTTTTTTTTCTAAAAATCTCACGAAAAGAAAATGTCATAGACCTTCATTTCGGGCTTCATAATTTATATCACTCACATTCGGATGAACCTTTCCTGTTGCAGAACAAAATAATAAGATGTTATAAAAGTAGGAAAATAATGCCCGTATAATGGGTATATTGCGTATACTTCATATTCTTCGTGCGACCCGCATACAATTTGATCGAAGAAAAACGAATGAAAAAAGAAATATGACGAATTGAATAATTCATATATTCTGTTTGGATGAATAATGACAAAAATGTCAATTGTCTTTGTACATTGTATATGGCATATTCTACCTAAGGCTATACTCTGTAAAGATGTTCAAATCTAATCTGGACAATTCCTTGTAAAACTAGGTTATTGGGAATATCGTGCCGGAGGGTGCGGTATTCCTGTTCTACATTTAGATTAGCATTATAACCCTTTTCAAAATTATTTTCTTTAAACATAAAAACAACATTCAAATCTACGGTATTGACTGGTTCAATGAATATTACCCAACGCCTCTAGCAGTCACTCTGTATAAAATGTCGATCACGACTCGTATATATCTAGATTTAATGTTTTCCGTTTGTTGTTTTCTAGAACGAATATAGTCATTATCCGATCGACTTTAACCGAGATAACCGCTTGTTCTGAGCCCCACTCGAATGCTTGGAGACAAACACCCATCAAGACAAGATGGGTAGATAGGGGAAGAGGGGACAAATTGCCCCGCCTTTTGGGGGAAATGTCTGCCCCTCTGCCCCTAACCCACCCCCACTCGCCTTGCTCATCAAACTACCCCTTCCTTATGTTGGAAAGAAGAACGAGAAAAACATACCGCCATTTTAAAAAGTTGTTACACACATAACCCTTTAAAGATTGTTATGTGGGATGCTACACCGCGGGTCGCCATGACTACTAGGCTAGTTTGTATCTCACTGCGCATGCGCATAACACTGAACCAGTGCGTATTACGCGCATTGCGCAATGCGTTCGCAAGATTGCACCGCACGTCTGATTTACGAATCCAAATTACTGGGTTTGAAATGTTACCCTGAATCATCCCACCCCACCCCCACCCCACTCTCCCCCTCTCTTCCATCTCTCCCACCTCTCCCACTCCCCCATTTCTCATTGTGGTTGACTGTGTCTTTGCCTCTGGAGCTGGAGCAACCTTTTCGGGGTTTGTGATACTCTATAAAAAAGGGCAATAAACATGTAGAACGTGCTAGGTGATTAGTGATGACACGTTTTTTGACGAGTGCTTTGTACACAGACCGACAGTCATAATACGGTGTTTGCTAATCACGTCACAGCAGGGATCTGTTGACTTTTGTTGTTGTTGAAAAGAGGAAACAAATTGTTGTCCCATTTTACCACACATAGGTTAACCCATTGCCCATCGGAACCTGGTGAGTCGCATATACTATTAACCACATATCAAAGGACCACACGAATTAATCATATAAACGTGTTTGTTAACATTGGTGAAATGACGTCTCCGCTACATGTTTACATTTTCCAAAAAATAGGGCACAAACAAACCGCCCCATTGCATACCAGAATATATTAATTGATGCCATATTATATATATATATATATTATCAAAATTATATCACCGTGGTAGCAAATGGGTTAAACATGTGAACGTGCTTGTAAGATGACGTCTTGGCTCCGTTTACATTTTTAATTTAAAAATGAAAACAAGTATTTACCTAGGTAGTTAGCACAAATAACATGAACTTCTAAGAAATACATGGAACATTACTTTATCAAGTATAACGTTTGTGTGGATTATAGCAATGTGGTAACCGACCACTTGATAATTTCGCGCGATTAATATTTCGCGCTGAGCGACATAAAAACACATTCCGGGGTTTTTAATTTCGCTGCCGAGAAAGAGTTAACACGCATTGCAAATCGCTTGTTTTAATATTCGCGGACGACGACTTCAGCGCGAAATCCGAGAAAATTAATGCACCACGAACATTTCCACGTTTACAGCAGTTAATACATTATCTCTGGTCGTAGAGGTATATAGACCTGTTTCATCAAATCTAACCCAAATGTCGAGGATAGCATTCAGTGTTGACTGACCCCCCTCCCCTATGAATCTAAGAATATTCAATAAAATCATCTAAATCACATAAAAACAAGTTATTAAAAGTCAATATTTCAGACAAAAAAAAATAAGTTAAAGTTCAGATGATTTCCATTCATTTCTCATAAACGATGAAATAATTATGAAGAAAAAAAATACAAAATGATATTCGCTCTCCAAAAAAAAAAAGGTAAACTAAATCATAGACGGGGAAAAGTGCACCAACCTTGACCTATTGGATGATATTTTAGAGTATAGCAAACAAAATTCACTAATGCAATGTCCTCATTTCAAATCCGAAATGGATTCCATGTATTGTATTAAAGTGAGGCCTGTAAAGTGTCTAACTCCACGAAAATTACCTGGAGCTTCCTCGTTTATCTTCTACCGTGTTGTTTAGCTTATGGTAAGAGAAGAATAAAATAGGGTAAGATTTGTTCAAATGCCCCTTTAGTATGACGATATCTATCATTCAGCTCAAAAGCGTTAATGAACGGTCATAAACCTCATAAACGTCCGTCGTAAAAGCTGACGCATATTTTCGCTTTTTTAACCAGGAAAGCAGTGTTCTTTTTCAATGAAACTTTCACACATCATTTGGACATATCTTACAATGATTTTGGTACAGGATTGAAGTCTCAAATTTCATTTTGGGCAATATCTGACACGTTACAGGTGCACCTTTAAGATAAATAAAACATGATCAACTGTGAATGACGTTGGATGGGTATATTGTCACTATATAGTACAGTAATTGGAAAGTTTCTTGCCTGGACGTCAGACGAGTCTGAACTACCGTCAAAAACGGGGAAATTGAATAAATACAACATAAATAAGTTCAAAATAAACCATTATACAGTCAGGGGCGGATCTAGCTTTTTGCTAAGGGGGGGGGGGGGGGGGTTGACCCAATGACGATGCGGATACTGTGTGGGTCTGGACACATGATGGCGTTTTTCTATGCACATCACATTTTCACTTGGCAGCCCAAGGGGGGGGGGGGGGGGTTAAACCCCCTTAACCCCCCCCCCCCCGTAGATCCGCCACTGACAGTCCATCATAAGAAAAGACAGTCATTGACATAAGATTATAAAGTAGAGTAAGTCTTTGTTATGAGACTAATACGTCAAAACAGCGTAAGGATTGAAACATTAATATAAAAATGAAAACGAATGGTTTAATTGATGGTCATTTTTTAAAACGATAAACAGTCATGATAATTTCGGGTTGTTCGTCGATTTCGGAAAGATCTCTTTTGTAAGGAGGGCCGGGGTGATATAATGACTTTCCCCTACTGAAAAAAACACAAAACATTCCTGCATAATTATTGAAGCCGATTAAGTAAATTGTCCAATTCAGAATAATACTTATATTCCGATAATTGGTCAGGTGCATAAATGCTAATTATGAACGAAAAAAAAATTATTATGTTTTCGTTTAATCAAATTAGGGATATAAAATATCAAAAGAACGAATTATTTGATGTCTCAAGCCAACCAAAGATAACAGTATGAAGAACTCTCATTTGATATATTATTTACAAAGAATAGCATGACGATAAAACAAATAACGCGTTTTAAATAAGACACGGAGTGTACACACAAAAACACACCTGCTCCGGATGGGTATAATAATAACCCAGTGATTGTATAAAGTGAACATATCATTTGGAAATTAACAATCATTATTGGCTTGCTTTGTAACATCTACAAATTTGTTAAAACATCATTATGAAGCCATCGTTATTCTCGCGCCAGACCCCATCAAATGTCGCTGCACCCCTTCCGCGCTGCGCACCGCCGATCTTCGCTCAACTGCTCAACGGAATGAATTGACCGGCATAATTTGGAAACATTAATAAATACTGGCTTGTGGTAGTATAACACCATCGAAGTTAATTTCATATAGCGCCATTGTTCTCCTGGCGTCAAGCCCCCTATCAAGTGTGGCCCGCACCCTTCCGCTGCCGCCGCGCCGATCATCGCACCACCGCGAAATCGCCGGTGGCCAGCCGGTTCGCCGTCTATTGTCAAGGAACTTCCTATCTACTTCAATAATAACCGGTCTAATTCACGCAAGGGTTATGATATCATTCACCCGTTCACCTACTTCGTTTTCTTTGCCACCCTGTGATAGTTTTGATCTCTCCCTCCACCCTTTTTCTCCTTGCACGTTCTTGCTTCACCTACTTTACCCCCTTTTCATCTTTAAATATCTCCCTCACCCTCCCTCAGAGTACTTCAATAACTCCTCTTCCTGTTCTGTCACTTGCACCCCACCTTTAATTTGTCCCCTTTAATATTTTTACTCATTCTTTTTCATGAAAGAAGATTGGCGTCAATTTAGGGCCTAAATGTTCGATCCTATATGATCCTAAATATGATTCGTTTAGAGTCCGATTTGGTTAGTTTTAACACCACATTCCTATTCCCCTTTTCTCTCACCATCATTTTCTCTATATTCCTTTGACATGTCAATTTCACTTTCGTTCTTATTCTAATCCTACATTTTAGCTTTAATCTCTCTGTCTTTGATATAACAATGATCTTTCTTCATTTTTTATTACAACTATCCACTGCCCATATTTTAAAGCGGACTTAGTACCATTGTCCAAATCCTCAAAAATCCAATCGGAATTATAGTGGTTCCCTCATACCTTGTTGTATTTGTATCAACAATCAAATCATGG
>JBAMJV010007035.1:7500-105605 GCA_037951105.1 Echinarachnius parma | reverse complement strand
CTTCTTGTTTACACGTTATTTACAAAAAGCACACATTTTTTATACTTCAGTACAACAAAGTATGCACTTCGAGCAAACATTTACAATTAGCCTGTATTCAGAAAATTAAACCAGTGACAGAGAGAAACCTATTTTGGTAGCCGTATACCCTGTTTTGCCAATTTTGCGAATATCGTGTTGAAAATGTGAACAAAAATCACCGATCAAATTCAGTCATGCATATACGGACATGTACAATCACACGAATGTGTGTACAATGAGTGATTTCAAGTTCGGTGTTGGGCTGGTGTTAGAGTGGTGTTACTCCAAGAGCTGCTTAAATCGAGCTCAAAATCAGCTGTTCGGTTTGGGAGAACCGATACCGATAGTGCTATCGATATCTAAACACCGCCCTAACACCAGCGAAAAAGAACAAAAAGGGTTTAAAATGCCGACGAAAATGCCGAAACCCTTTTTCAAATCATTTCAATCATTACGTTTATGATACTGCTGTTCATAATTCAGGGTAATCTGAGACGATAATATGCATTTCTGTCAGTTAGTAAATGTAAAATCATACCATTTGCATTATTTATTTTGTTATTAGAATAATTCTAAAGACGTGTCACGAGTGTCATGCGCGAATTTTGACAAATATTGATTTGCAGCTGAACAGTGCTATACGCAGCGGAACATTCACTACGCATTACGCCAGAAGTTGCGGCGTTCTTAGTCTGCGCGTGGCCGTTAACGGCGTTGTATGTGCATGCATATGAGTGAGTGAGTGAGTGATCAGAGTGAGTTAACAAAACAATGATTGAATTAAATAATTTATAATTAGTTAATGAATCGGGTCAATCTATCAATCAATCATTTAATCTAACAACCAATCAACCAATCAATGAATGAGTGAGTGATCAGTAATATAAATAATATTGTGAGTTAATAAAACATTGATTGAATTAAATAATTTATAATTATGGTGAATGAATCGGGTCAATCTACCAATCAATCAACCATCAATCAATCAATCAATCAATCAATCAATCAATCAATCAATCAATCAATTAATTAATTAATTAATTAATTAATTAATTTAATTTAATTTAATTTAATTATTTGACACACGGAGCTAGCTAGTACTTGACTACCGAAGTAGTTGGTACGGTAGGACTTTTTCTCGGTCGATTACCCTCAGAAACATTTTATTTTATTTTTATATATTGTTATTAAACCGGCCAGGAGCTTGCAAAAAAAGGTCTGTCTATAATCTAGCTATATAGTCTTATCTAGTTTATTCCAGTTTATTTCTGACTAGGTCTAGGCCTACTGCCTACTGCCCTGGGCCTATGCCCAGGCGAAGCCAGGCAAGCACGGCATCATGATATCACTATCAGTACCTCCAATATATAGAACTAGAGTAGTCTAGTCAAGACCGTAATTGTAATAGCGTCAGTCAGTGCAGTGCAAGTGGAATAAACAGAGACAAATGTTTGCTTTATGGCTGCCTAAAACACTAAGTCTAAGACTGAGTGAAGTCTTTAATTAGGCTTAGCCTAGCCCTAGGCTAGGCTAAGTAAGGATTAGCCTTAATTAATAGGCTAGCATGCCGGCCACGGGGGCTAGGATGATGCTAAATTGTTAGCCTTAATCTTACTCGATCCTAGACTTAGCTTAGCCTTAGCCTTAATAGCCCCAGGGGCAGGGGCCAGGACTCCAGGAGTATGCTATATATGCTAAGTTAAGAGTAAGACATATCTAGACTAGGCCTATCCGGCCTGTCTTGACTAACTAGTTATCCTAGGACTTTATGCCTATAGTCTAGAACTAGTAGACTAGGCTACTACATCTACTAGATAGTACTAGAAAAAGATGAGTAATAAAGTAAGTACAAAATATTAATAGTATTAATTTCTGCTAGTTCTGGCTAATTAGTAATTAACGAGTTAACATTTGCATGTTACTAAGTAAATAGCTTGAGTTTGACATATTAATTATTATGACTTACAAGTTACAGTTACACAGAAAAGGATGGACACAGCACAGGACAGGTCCATCAGAGGCTATCTATTTTCAGCAAGCTGGTGATGGTATTAACTATGATTGAAGTCTGTGTAAAATAAAAATCCACTTGGTCTCGAAGGCGAAGCGAAGTCTATATTATATATAGCTGCATAAATTGTGCATGCATTATTACGTTGTTTGTTTACGTTATTTTGGCGTACCGGTACGTGTAATTACCATATGACCTAATTATTACCATAAATTAGACTCAAGATCAGACTCGTATTGGTTGTTTATTGATCTTAATAATGTATCCCCAAGAAATGTATCACTATTGGCTTACCAAAATAATAACCCTCAATTATGTTTGATTTGTTTACTAAATATTCAAGAAGACGGTAAATCTAGGTAATTTATAGACCGTGTGTTATCGAATTTGCAAACAGAACACAAGTATTCAATTCATATTCTAAATTAAGATCGACTAGCCTACGTTATGATTAATTCATTGATTTGACGTTCACACTAAATCATTGGCGGCGGGGGAAGAGGGTGGGGGGGGGGGGGGGGGGGGGTGGAGGGGCCGGGGGGGGGGGGGCTGGTGGCGGTCACTTGACAAATAAACGAGGGTCAATTTGATAACATTATTAATGATACATTTTAAAAATATACCACAATCTACTACTTTAGAACTAGTACTCTATTATAGTACTAAGTCTAATGGAAAGAAAAACACTTTTCAGTTATTTTTGTGTCTAGCATCACTTTGTTTAATTGCCTAATTGTTTTTTTTATTTATCTTGTACGGTACGTTGGTTTATTTTTAGTTGGATCGTCAACCCAAGCTGACTATAGACTCAAAACCGTCTTCGAATTAATTGGTTCATTAATCGTTTCCATTAATTCTAATCAATTATGAATTCATCGTATACATACTTCTGCTCTAACACTGCACTAACACCGAACTTGAAATCACCATTTCTTAAATCCCTAGGGGCTAGTGTTAGTGAATGGGAAATTTGTACGCAAATCCTTAACACCAGCCATGAAGCTCAGTTCAAGCAGACGACATTTCCATAAAATTACAACACCAGCCACCGGAAGTTGCAAAATTCCAGAGGTCAACTCCTAACACTGCAAGAGTTCAAGTTCGGTGTTTAGGCCGGTGTTAGTGTTTATTAAACACTAACACCAGCGTTAAACACCGAACTTGAAATCACTCAATGTAGTAGATTGTGCGTTGACAATGCACAGATGCCGGACCTACAATATTCCGCTACCCTGTATATAGTCTATGCAAATTCCCCGCCCGACGGTCGCTTTCGCTTTTGGAATGTACCGTCCGTTTCTTGATAGAAATACATATATTTCATCAGATTTGTTTTAATTCTATTCGAAAATCAGTCATTACAATTTTTAAATCCATATTATTTAAAAGTTTGAAAAACAACAATTCGCAAGCAAATTACGATAGTCTTAATTCAGGCGCACACAGCGGCACACGTGTTATTTCCGATTTGACAGGCATACGATAATGTGCGTAAGTAATTTACAACGTATCGATTCCAGGCTGAACAAAGACTACATAATGAAAGGTCATTTCAGCAACACACTTTTCACGGTACTTCCGTCGCAAGCATGTGTGATGATCAGCGCTCCACGCGACTGCATGGCAAATGAACGTGGAATATTGGCCGATTCATAACTGACCACTGGTCAAACTGACCCCGACCTGACCCAGACCACAAACCTCTATGGGTCATCACCAATCACTACCCAAAGTTTGATGTTGGTGCCTCAATGCACTACGAAATGCATAGATGGACAGACAGACAGACAGACATACATGATCGGCTACTTTAGTATAGTAGATTTAAACAAAAGTAAGAATCAGAACGTACTTACTTAAACTCGGCAAATTCAGGCTAGTATGACGATTGAACATCAGCTTATCTCCAAGTTGGGTAAACCTGGGGGACACATTGTTTTACATATTTAATTTTGTCTTTGTTTATTTAAAAATATTTAAAAATTATTGTCGATCGTGTTTTTACGTTTAGAATTACAGCTGTAAGAAATATATATTTTTTTTATTTAAAGATCTTACCGTGTAGAAAAAAAAAATGGCAATGGCTACTCGCGTATTTTAATGTTAACGCGCGCTCAGTCCGCGCACTGTCTTTATTCAATTCTTTATTATTGTACGCGCATCTAAGTGCGCAAAACAAATTTCACGCGCGATATGCAAATTTGGGGTCATCAAACTTTATCACGTGTTGTTGAAGTTATTTTTAGTCAGGCGAAGTAAACATTGTTATTGTGACGACATAATGAAAAGCCTGCGTATCAAAGTGCGTGATAATTTTGTACATCGCGCTCTGCCCATTCACTTTGTACAGGATAATTGTACAGTGGTCGGTCTTTCCATTAAGCGTCTTTGGTATTGCGCTATCTTTCCAGGGGGGTGTCCATAGAAGTATGAATAAACAAACCAACCCGTTTATAACTAGAAGGCTCACTTAACGCGCGCAAGTCACGTGTCCCATAGACTTTGTACATGGGCAACATGGCGGAGTGAACCGATTTTTGAAGCTCCCGTAGCCTACTTCTCCACGTCATCGCGTAGTGACCTAGAAATACTTGACCAATCATCATGCTATGCAGTGCGTAGACTATCGCGCCTATTTTCCTGCGCACTGTCCTAGATTTCATCACGCTTATGAGAACAATGAGAGCCATTGTGACGTATGCATATGAACTTGTTTTATTGACCTCGATCCCGTGACGACGCGTTTGAACTACTCTGTGCAAAAATCGCGGCACTCTGGCAGCAGTGACACCCCAGGGGGGGGGGGGGGGGGTGGGGGGGGGGGGTGGCACTGCCGCGATTTTTGCTCACCGGAAGAGCCTACAACTGGTTGCATTATGGGTTACTTGGAAACTACAGTAAACCAATCACAGATTAGTTCATACGCGTCGTCACGGGATCGAGGTCAATAAAACAAGTTCATATGCATACGTCACCATGGATCCCATTGTTCTCATAAGCGTGATGAAATCTAGGACAGTGCGCAGGAAAATAGGCGCGATAGTCTACGCACTGCATAGCATGATGATTGGTCAAGTATTTCTAGGTCACTACGCGATGACGTAGAGAAGTAGGCTACGGGAGCTTCAAAAATCGGTTCACTCCGCCATGTTGCCCATGTACAAAGTCTATTGGACACGTGACTTGCGCGCGTTAAGTGAGCCTTGGTACTTGGTACTTGGTACTTGGTAGTTTATTCCTCCAAAACACTCCATAGGAGTTTTAACTGGAGGTGGGTCCGAGAGAGTGGTTAGCCCCTAAGGACAGAAGGGTCCTTAGCAAGCGCATTCTGGAATGTATGAAGTGAGGGCTGGTTTACTGTAGATTGAAGTAGCTTATTCCATTCAGTGGTTGTACGGACGAAAAATGAATTTGCGAACGCCTCAGAGTTTGTGTGTTGCTGTTGATACTGTAGAGAATGGCCCCTTCGGTTTCTGTCTATTTTGGGTTGAATGAAGTCCTCATGTTTGATGTCCAGGTTTCCGTTCAGCATCTTTTGAAAGCAGGTTAGGCGATGACATTTCCTTCTGTCTTGAAGCGCAGTCCACTTAAGCTCTTTAAGAATGGCAGTGATGCTTGTATTTTCCCCGTATGTGTTGGACACAAATCTTGCTGCCCTATTTTGCACTCTTTCTATGCTATTTATAGCCTTCTAGTTATAAACGGGTTGGTTTGTTTATTCATACTTCTATGGCATAGCATGATGATTGGTCAAGTATTTCTAGGTCACTACGCGATGACGTAGAGAAGTAGTAAACGGGAGCTTCAAAAATCGGTTCACTCCGCCATGTTGCCCATGTACAAAGTCTATGGGACACGTGACTTGCGCGCGTTAAGTGAGCCTTCTAGTTATAAACGGGTTTGTTTGTTTATTCATACTTCTCTTCTATGTATCTTTCCATTCATGGTTACGCGCCATAACAACTAATGCGCACTCAAATGCAAAACGCGCGCATCAAAGTGAATAATCAACCTGCTTTACATACTACACACGTAATTGTATGGAGAAAATACATTACAAATACAGCTAGTGCAGTGCACACCGCGGCCGATTGTTAAAATGACGAATTAGTGTCACGACCACAGAAGGACGGTTACAATCCGTTATTCCGAAGGTTCGTTATTCCAAAGGTTCAGTTATTCCGAAGGTTCGTTATTCCGAAGTTTCGTTATTCCGAAGGTTCGTTATTCCGAAGGTTCGTTATTCCGAAGGTTCGTTGATCCGAAAATAAAATCGGGTTCGTTATTCCGAAGGTTCGTTATTCCGAAGGTTCGTTATTCCGAAGGTTCGTTATTCCGAAGGTTCGTTATTCCGAAGTTTCGTTGATCCGAAAATAAAATCGGGTTCGTTATTCCGAAAATTAAATCGGGCTTGTTATAATACTATAGTTTGTGTTTTGTTTATTTAATTTACAGCCTGCATTAAGCATACCCCTCCCCCTTTCCCTCCCTTGGCCAGACCAATCAAACATTTAAGTTTATTTTATCTCTTTATATGAAATTATAGCATTAATAACAAACCCAAATACATTTCGGATTAACGAACCCGATTTCATTTTAGGAATAGCGAACCTTCGGAATAACGAACCCTCGGAATAACGGACCTTCGGAATAACGAACCTTCGGAATAACGAACCCGATTTCATTTTAGGAATAGCGAACCTTCGGAATAACGAACCTTCGGAATAACGAACCTTCGGAATAACGAACCTTCGGAATAATGCAACAAATGTTCGGATTAACGAACCCTATTTCATTTTCGGATTAACGAACACTCAGGTATAGGAAATTTGCGTGTTCGGAATAACGAACCTTCGGAATAACGAACCTTCGGAATAACGAACCTTCGGAATAACGAACCGCACCCAGAAGGACAACGATGCACAATGTGCACCATTGTCGTAATTTTTAAATTCGAATACCGCTATGTTATACATGAAATGCATCTCTAGAATATTCTTTGGAACTTATTGATATTCACGGGTGAAAATATGCTGTATTTCTTTTTTTTAAAACTTGAGAAATCTCGTCGAGCATCTTTCGCAAGCTAAAACAAGACCTCTGCTCGCAGGGAAGTTTTATAACACGCGTCTCTATGGGCTCAATATGATCACCCGGCGTCTATGACGTCATTCATGGAATAGCATTTACTATTCCATGAATGACGTCACGCATAGCACATTTTTCTCCATGGGCATTACTATTGTTTGGTCACATGACGCTATGTAGACCAATCACTGAACAGGATTTCATTCATGTAGGATATCAAAATAAATATTAAGCAGTCTTTTTCTAAAATATGCGTAAAATTGAATAGCACGGTCCATTATCAGCGCACTATAATTTTCTATTCAACATTCATGTTTATGATTTATCAGGGTCATCAGTTGCATAATGCGACCGATGGTCATCTGATACTATCTGAAACATGTGTTTCCATATGCTAATTATATACTTTAATTGTCACCGGCGTCTCTGATGGAGTCTTTGAGGTGGAGGTATAATGCTTTGGAAAACAATGTTCATTGCTAAAATAAGCATTCATCGTAGAGCTGGTCCTGACAAGCAATTGGTGTGTTCCTCAATCAAAGAACAAAGCTGATAACCAATACAATATGGATATAAAGGTGCTGACATAGAACAATATTGAAGTGGACCCACATCAGCCATTCTAAATTTAAGCACAAAAGACTATATTACCAGCAAACAGAAATACATGAGGCAGAAACAATATATACAATGAGGCTACCTCATGCGTAATGCGTCATCTATCTGCTGCGGTTATACCGTTGAGGACCCCCTCCCCCCCCCCCCCCCCCCCCCCAACCCCCCAAATAAAAATAATAATATCTGATTGTACAGCAAACACGACAGTCCTGGTGGGGATCATGGCGGTTCAAGGTGTCGTAGGCAGCATAAAGGGTCAAAGAAAGCAACTCCGGTGAATAGCTTATGTATCCTCTTGATGATCATAGCCGTCAATGAGTTTAGGAATAGCCTAATTGCCTTTCCTGACCTAACCTTGATAGTTCAGGGATGGGTTCATCCACGAATGGGGCGATGTTGTCGAAGATAAACCGCTCGTATGGCACAGCATTTGGACTGACTGTGTCTTTACCAGGCTTCAACAAGTAGGTAACTTTGGCTTTCCTCCAGAGCTTCGGGATGTTGTTGGTGCTCATGCATACATTGAGCATGTTCAGGAGCAAGTTGGGGTCGCCTGGACTAGATGTTCCATTTGCTCATATAGGATATCATCAAGTCAAGCAGATTTTACATTTTAATTGCTTATTGGAAGCTAACTGGTCACTCATGGTGAGAGCATCCATGAGTATTGTGAGTCTGTGGCCGTTAGGAACCTGGCCCTCCCGGGATGATCGTCGGGTTTTCCTGTCTATTCACAAGAAGTCGATGGGCAGCTTGATGAATACTATAAACGGTTCAGACTAGCATAGCCACCTAGGAAAGAGGGTGGGGGGCTTGCTTAATCAAATAAAAAGATAAAACAAACTTAAATGTTTGATTGGTCTGGCCAACATGGCCAAGGGAGGGAAAGGGGAAGGGGCATGCTTAATTCAGGCTCTAAATTAAATAAACAAACAAAAATGGTACTATTATAACAAACCCGATTTAATTTTAATTTGTATAACTAACCTGATTTCATTTTCGGATTAACGAATCCTATTTTATTTTCTGACTAATAAACCTTCTTCGGAATAATGAACCTTCGGAAAAACGAACCTACGGAAAAACGAACCTTCGGAATAACGAACCCGATTTTATTTTCGGATAAACAAACCTTTGGAATAACGAACCCGATTTAATTTTAGGAATAGCGAACCCTCGGAATAACAAACATTCTAAATAACGAACCTTTGAAATAACGAACCTTCGGAATAACGAACCTTCAGAATAACCAAACCTTTGGAATAACGAACCTTCGGAATAACGAGCTGTAACCGTCTTGATGTACGAATAATTCTGAAATTATAGACTACAATGGACGTTTTAGTCAATTGAAAATGAAAATTGTATGCATTATTTTGTTCATGTCTGTGCTACTTATCATCTAAAATGTTCTTGACATCATTTTGACAATCAGAGTTCGAAACAGAACTGCCTCTAGAGGTAGCTGGTAAAATGAATTTAGATAAATTATATAATACATTTTCTTTGTGTAATGACTGTCATGATATCTAGCGGCCAGTTTGTTTATATGCAAATAGAGGGTTTTTAATTTATTGTGAGTGTTCTATACTTCTGCAGTCTGATTGTTTTAGAAATGTCCTTATTCTTTTACCAAACCCTCATACTCGGCATTAAGACACTTCAGCATCCACTTGAGTAACTTGAACAAAAGACAACTAATCATTTAAAAGGAACTAGTGACTCTCAGTTTTGAAATGTACAATAACTGGCAAATAGTTGATCAAAGGTATATTTTTAATGTGTTATTAATGTGTGACAATGTCATGTTTAATGGATGTTATATGGTCGAGTAGTGAGCGAAAAGGCAACGTGAAATTCGCTATAGCATTGCACTGACGTTGTACACAGTTTTTAATATCAAGGACATACTATAGTTATAAACCTTAACACTTTAATCATAAATATCTTTATAACGAAAAAAAAAAAACTATATTCCATGCTTCTGTTGGTAATACGGAATACAATCAGGTATGTAAGACCCGCTAGAGACCCAAGTATTGTAAATTTTGAGGATTGTGACAATGTTACTATAGATCCCTTCGAAAATGTAATTTGTTTGAATGCCAGTCATTAATTTCCATATTCGTAAGAGTAAATATAACTTACTCCGATATAAGGTTTGTGTTATTTGCATGACTATCATTAAATAGGTAGAAATATTCAATTTGTAACTCCTATCTCTTCATGATAACAGGCATGCGATATGTGAATGTTTGTAAATCACAATTTCGGCGGCCATTTTGTTTATGCAAATTAGGGGGTCAAAAGCTAAAAATTTCACCTGGAAACAAGGCTTATCGTATTCAGCATACCTAAGTTATGCTAAGAACAAATAATTTCCCAGTTTATATTGCTGAATAACCGTATCGTGCAACTTTTCCCGACATCCCACTTGACTAGCAAAATGTTTGTAGCACTGGATAACACATGTAATGTGTACATTGCACTATATCGCGGCATTTACATAGTTACCGTAAAAATGTCATATCTCCCTTGTAAAATGGTCCTATATGACAAAAAATACAGCTTTGGAATCGTAATAATACATTCTATCCATAATTATTTGTTTCCAGCAGTTTCAATTATGCGAATTCATTTGAAGATCAAAGATATCAGTACAATGTACAAAAACATGATTTTTTCCACTAATTTTGTACTTTGACCTGTGAACTTTGACCTTTACCTTTGACCTTGCCTGATGAAAGTCTCTAATCATTTTAGGGAATCTTTCCCACATCTGTAAACATCTTTTTTAGAAGAAAGTTCACTCATCATGGCCTTGAAATGATAATTTTTCGAGATATTGTCATTTTCTATACAATTTACGAAGTGGTTACCATGTCAACCATATATCTCCCAGGAAACCAATTTTCAGTTCTGGAGACAAGCAAACTCGTGAGCTCTAGGGTATACTCTTTCAGAAAATACTTGTCTCCAACCCCTACAATTCAGAACTCCCTAAATCGATTTATAGGCCACTTTTTCAGAGTTGGCCACCAGACTATTTGGCTTTAAAGTGATCCAGGTAAAGTGACCAACTCCACGAAAAATATTTGGAGCTTCCTCGTTTCTCTTCTGCGGTGTTGTTTAGCTTATGGTAAGAGAAGAATAAAATAGGGTTAGATTTGTTCAAATGTCCATTTAGTATGAAGATAATTATCATTTAAAAGCGTTGCCAACGCTTTTGATAAAAAGTACCATTGCTGTTGCTGAACACGTCCGGCCAGCGCGCGTGGGAAACATTCCCGACCCTACTGAACTTTGAGCCGAGTGCGCGCAAATTCCATGAATTCTGTATCTACTGTCTGTAAACATACACGGGTGCGGATATCGTCAAAGGATGATTATTACCGCGACAAATCTACGACAGGCCATCAGTATTCGGTGATAAAATATTCGTTTTTCACAAATCTTTCAATTGAATTGTATTTTACAATGATATTGATATAGGATTGAAGTCTCAAATGTCATTTTGTGCAATATGTGACACTTTACCTGGATCACTTTAATTGCAGACTTCAGTCATGGAGTATGGTATCCACATCTGAAAATACGCAGTAATAAAATACGGCATCTCTGGCAATATACAATTAACTGCATTTTACCAGTTATATCGCACACTTTTCATTTTAAATTGAAATGTATCGCCAACGAAATACTGATATCATACAATAGCGATGTTAACTGCAAATAATTATCAACAGTGTATTGTACATGTTATGATGTGTGTAATGAAAAATGATAACATAATTTAATTACAGAATTCGTTCATGAACTACTTTTGCCATTAACGTTCATATTTTTTTTAATAGTATTTATACTACCAGGTATTAGCTTTGCCTTGAACTATGATTAAAAACAATGTTACCTAAATATGTACTACATAATATGTACAAAGTAATCACAAAGCAAATATAACGATTTATAGGAAATAATGGTTCACTTGTATCGTACAATGAACAACATTTGTTCTAACAGAAATAATCATGCGCTTTGTTACACGTACCTGATACACATTATCCATTAAAGTGATCCAGGTAAAGTGTCTAACTCCACGAAAAATAATTGGAGCTTCCTCATTTCTCTTCTGCCGTGTTGTTCAGCTTATGGTAAAAGAAGAATAAAATAGGGTTAGATTTTTTTCAAATTTCCCTTTAGTATGAAGATAATTATCATTGAAAATCATTATTTGAAAAGCGTTGATCAACGCTTTTCAAAAAAAGTACAATTGTTTCAGCTGAATACGTCCGAGCGTGGGAAACATTCCTGACCTAGTGAACTTTGATCCAACGCGTGCGCAAATTCCATGAATTATGTATACCGTATGTAAACATAATATACACGGGTGCTGATATACCGTCAACGGCTGATTATAACTGCTGCAATTCTACGACAAGCCATCAGTATTCGGTGATAAAATATGAACTCAATATTCGTTTTTTCACTAGGTAAACAGTGTTTGTTTTCCTTCAAACTTTCACAAATCTTTCAATTGTATTTTACAATGATATTGATATAGGATTGAAGACTCAAATGCCCTTTTGTGCAATATCTGACACTTTACCTGGATCACTTTAAATGCCCGACACTGTTTACTTGATCATATATATATTACATGGTTTAACAAGTTTAACAAGTTAGTCAAAGATATCAATACTATATAAACGAGTAGAACTTAGATTAACTGCCACGCCCTTATTTTGCCCCCTTACACAGAAGTATTAAAGTGATCCAGGTAAAGTGTCTAAAACCACAAAAAATACTTGGAGCTTCCTCGTTTCTCTTCTGCCGTGTCGTTAAGCTTATGGTAAGAGAAGAATATAATAGGGTTAGATTTTTTTGTCCCTTTAGTATGAATATAATTATCATCGAAAATCATTATTTCAAAAGCGTTAGCTAACGGTTTTGATAAAAGGTACAATTGTCGTCGCTGAACACGTCTTGCCAGCGCGCGTGGGAAATTTTCCCGACCCACTGAACGTTGGGCCTAGCGTGCGCAAATTCCACGAATTCCGTACCGTCTGTAGCTGTATACACGGGTGCGGATATCGTTAAGATCAAACGGATGATTATTACTGCGAAAAATCTACAACAGACCATCAGTATTCGGTGATAATACATGAACTCAATATTCGTTTTTTTCACTAGGTAAACAGTGTTCATTTTCTTTCAAACATTCACAAATCTTTCAATTCTATTTTACAATGATATTGATATAGGATTGAGGTCTCGAATGTCAGTTTGTGCAATATCTGACACTTTACACGGATCACGTTAACCTTTGCTACACCTTTTCTCAAGGGCGTCGATTTCTTCTCGCCATTGGGGGGGGGGGGGGGGTGATTCGTCATTATGACCATCTCTGGCGAGGGAGCGAAGCGACAACCCAGCAGCGTGCTCGGGTTTTTATGGGTGACGGGGAGAGGGGGGGGGGGGGGGGGGGGGGGGCAAAGCTTTTGAATTCAGCCGTTTAGCAATGTGCACATTGCAAACATCATGTTATGAGCTGGGCTTTGTCCAAAAAATTATGAACTTTAGCCTCATATATAGATACATATATTGCAAGCATTCTGATGGAACCCTGAATAGCATCAGTCATGGGATACCGACATTGGGTAGTTTATTGGGGTTCCAGGGGGCTTTGGGATTTGTAATATCCAGATATAAAAATGTTGTCTATATGTAAATATAGAGTTAACTCTTCTTTATTTAATTGACTTTTTAATTGGCTGTTTAGAGATTGGAAGATTATTAAGTGCACATTGCAAGCATCCCATTATGATGAGGGCACTGTCCAAGTTTGAATGCATTTTAGCCTGATAGATAAATACTGTCGATTGCAATCATCCTGATGGAACCCTAAATAAAATAAGTCAAGGAATACCCACATTGGAATTTTAGTGACGGAAGCGCAAACGCACAGTGGGCCAGGATCGCCTGAAAGTTTGACAAGAGAGGAGTCTTGAAAAAAAACTATTTAATGAATAGAATAAGTCAAGGGATACCCACATTGGAAAGCTTATTGGGGGTCCAGGGGGCGAAGCCCCCGGAAGCTTTGGGATTTGTAATATCCAGAAATACAATTAACTATTGAATAGTTAGCTAAATATTAGTGAGCGAAGCGCAAAAGCACAGTGGGCCAGGATCGCCTGAACGTTTGCCAAGAGAGAAGTCCTGCAATTAAACTATTTAATGAGTACATGGCTGGTACTTGGTCAAATAACCTTAATGGGGGTTCCAGGGGCGCAGCCCCTGAAGATTTTGGATTTCGGCAGTTTATCTATATCAAAAAGTGTTTTAAAGAAGACTATATAGTAACAACTTCCATTCATGACAGGGGGCAATGCTCCTTAATTTTAATGTTACTTTATATTTTTTTTACCCCAAATATTGGGGGGGGGGGGGGGGGGGGATATATCCCCCCGAATCCCCCCCCCGTGATCGACGCCCCTGCCTTTTCTCATGTCCCAATAGCTGAATAGCACAGTTTAACTAGTTGATTTCAGTTGGGTAGACTGTAATACTGTCATAAGTATATGTGGTTAGTTTTAATATATGCAACTCTGTTTCTTTTCTATGTTCCTGCTGCAAGATAATCTTGAGTATAATGTACCACCAAGTCGGTTTAAAGGAGTGGTCACATTGGACACGACTCCCCACGACTAGACCCACGAATGCAGTACGCATTGGTACAAATCTGTGGCAAGCCGTTTTTAACATTTATTCATATTTCTTAATATCAAAAATTCAATTCTTCAAATACTTGTCTGTATTGGTAATACTTGATATCAAGAGATAAACCGATATCAATAATTCGATTATTGATATCAAGAAATAGCAATAAATGTTAAAACGGTTTGCCATAGATTTGTACCAATGCGTACTGCATTCGTGGGTCTAGTCGTGGGGAGTCGTGTCCAATATGACCACTCCTTAAAGGAGCATTCGTCGTGGTCAACGGGGGTCAGCATCTCCTATGGACAACGGTGTATCCTTCAATTTACGCGAGACATGAATGACTGTCCGTTTGGTAGACTTAATCCTGTTCCTCCACAGATTTTAAATGCGATCTGGATTATTTGAATTTCCTAAGTGTTAACGTTCATCGTCCATTTGCCTTATAATTCAATTGCATGATTACATGTTAAGTTCATTCTGATATCGAACTTTGTAGCTGGACGTCATAGGTAGTGAAAACATGTAATTATTCAACTCTAAACTGACACTAATCATGCTAATTGGATCTGTAAATTTGTTCCAAACGTTTCCATACTTTTATGTTCTTTATGTTAACTGCGTTGTAGAATGTTCAAGATATAACAATACTTTTCAAGTTAGTATTATCTTTCTGTATTCGACAGGGTTTGTCAAAATCATTCTGGTGGTACCAACGGGTTATATCTTACATTGACAGTGGCAACCTTCGTGAGCTCGTTCCAAAAGTATTCGTGGCCCCTGACATCCTCGGGCCATCTCATATACGGCCTGCGGTCGCTAAGATACAGGCGAACCAGGTACGGGATCTCGTCTTCAGGAATATCTTCTAGAAAGATGACGACAGTGTTTTCTGTCAGCTCGTCATGCACGTGGTCCATGGCAGTGCGAAACTTGATGAGAAACCAGTTGTCCCGGACAGCACTTCTACTGAGGAGAAGGATGGTCTTGAAGCTATGATCCACGGCGTAGTGAACTGCCTCCAGGTAGTGCATACCAAGGGTGAGGTCCTCATCACCGAAGGAATACCTGTCGTAATCTGGAAGACGCTCTTCTAGGGTAGGTCGCAGGTACTCTCTGGCCCACACCTCGTCTTCTTCAGTAAACATGATGTTGAGATCAAAGACAAACTCGTCGTGTTCTCGCGCATCTTGCATTTCCCTGTAGCCGATGATTGCTAGTTTCACTAGGAATAGTTTATACCTGATCAGCCATCTATTGTGGAAAGCGAGTAGCAAACCGACAATCAGGGCGAGTGCAATGAAAGGCATGGTGGAAATGAGTAGAATATTGGGGACACAATATTCACTCGCATCAAACTGTAACAAAGGCTTTCCACGTAGTTCGGTCAAGGAATCGTCAGAGCAAAGGGTTTCATTTGGGTGTAGAACATTTTCAGACGAGTTGGCGAGGTCGTGCAGCCAGCCATACTCGCACTGACATGAAAATGGGTTTCCAGACACATCAAGGTAATCCAGATGGTAAGTCATCAAAGTGTTCCAGGTGCTACGATTGAATGCGACCAACCGATTATTTGACATTCTCAAATTCTTGAGAAGTGGAACATTTTCCATGGCTCCTTCCTCAACAAACATGATTGTATTATCGTTGATACTCAGAGTCTCCAGAGCTGGCAAGTAATTCAGTGCATTGGTTGATATAATGAGCAAATTATTTCCATTTAAGTCTAAATAAACGAGAGAGTGCAGTCCCTGAAAAACGATCCCAGCGAGACTCGATATTTTGCAGTTGTCCATCATCAAGTTAGCAAGCAACAAGTTATCCTCAAAAACCCTATCTGGCAAATTTCCCAGAGGGTTGTTGCTCAGATGCAGCTCACATAGATTAATTAATCCTTGAAACAAAGATCTACTGACATATGAGTCCCAAAGATGTTCTCTGTTGAGTTCCGTGTGACTGACGTCTATGAATTTCAAATTTATTGTGTTGTTAAATGTTTGGCCTGGTATAAACGGGGAGGGTTTTGAGGGTTTGAGGTCAGCAAAATACAATTTTGAAATACCAGAGGACAATCTAAGAACATGCATCGCCGTACCTGTAACATCAAGTATTTGGAGGCTCTCAAACCCGTCATAGGAAAATAAGTCCAACAACATCAGTGCCATATTACTAAGATTCAAGGACTTTAAATTCATAAGGCCACGAAATTGATAACCACGAAGTTCTTTTAGTCTATTTCGCGACATATCCAGATACTCCATATTACTTTTCCAAGAGGTATTATGTGGATTAAAATGCAGTATTTGGTTATCCCTCAAAGACAAACTTCGTAGACGAGACATTCCTAGGAAATACTCTGGTTCGATTTCGTTGATGAAATTACCGTTTAGTATCAACCGAAGACAGCTTAACCCCGAGAAGACGTTTTTATAGAGATATAGAGCACCGCTGCCGTCGATTAATAGTTGATCCAATGGGTAATCAAATAACGGTCTGAATACGTCAACTGGAATGCCACCACGCAACTCTATCTCTACCAGTTCTAGCGTGATAATAGTTGACCTTGCAACACCACTGGTGAGGTTTGACAACATAGATGCAGTTGGAGCCAATTGCATCCCTAGCATAAGAACGTTGACAGGCAATGCTGCTATTGCGTCTCCTGAAATTAAAATGATCGGGTTCTCGACCAACGTGATAAATATCGTTGGACAAACGAATGTGAATGTATCTGGAGTCAGAACTCGGAACTTGTTAACGTCGAGAAATACTTCAGTTAGTTGGGTTGTCTTACATTGGGACACATTCAATGAGCTTAAACGGTTTCCCCCTAAATGAAGATATCTCAAATTTGGAAAGTTGTCCAGTAAATCGTTTGGCAAATCTATTCGGATGCATGCTTGAATATTTAAGGAAACAAGTGCTTCAAGAGGTTGGAATGGGACACTGCTTGGTATAACCAGATTGAAATTTGCAGACAGATCCAAATATGTCAGATGTTTGAGAGGCTGGAAAGCTGCAGATTGAATCGTTTCAATGTCGTTACGCGTCAAATCCAAAGTTACCAATTTCGGATAGGTTTCAAACGAATTGTTGAACAGTATATTGATCTCGTTGTATGCCAAGTTTAATATCATTGTGTTGTGGGGGAAATCCCTTGGAACTCTTCTGAGGTGCAAGCCCTTACACATCACTGATTTATCACCCTGGTTCCACTGACATGATGTTCGGGTGAAGCGACCTTTCTGTATCTGGAGCTTATCTAACCGACCAGATATGATTTCTTTGACGCCATTGGTGGAGGTGTAAGCCCCTTCCACTCCACACATCGTTATGATGAGTAGAAGGTAGACGCGTCTGTATGCCACCCCCATGGTTTTATCGGCACTCGATGAGCTCTGGAAATTGGAAACAGTTCATAATGATAATTATGTCCATGTACCATCATTAAGATTTATGTAAATATTTCGAAAGCAACGCAATAAGTTATAAGTGATATGCTTGTTTTTGTTCACTTTTAATTAATGAACATCATGCTTCCGTGGTACTTTCATTGTAACTTTATCCAGCGATTCCATAATCCTATGATGTACATTTTCAAATGCAGCATCGCAAATGGTTAGATCATGACATCATTCTCTACCGTAAAGATATAAGTCATGTGAGAAGGTCTTTTGTTTTATTCGAAATATAATTATCGACGTGAAAGATGACATATAACATGTCAATGCGAATATATTCAAATATAACTACAGTGATAAGAGATGAAATACTCACCCTCAACAATGAACGGGGTTACCTTATATTATGGTGTCGTCAACTCTGTTATTTAAGTGTGATTTCAGTTCATCACAACCATTACATCATGTATTGTCGGATTAATGTCTATTTCGTAATTTAGATATCCACGGAAACTACCTAGATTCCAAACCACAACCAAGTCCACTGCCAGATATAACTGTAATGATGCACAAACAAGATGTATCGCATTCGTGAGCTGAATCGAAGTGACAAACCGTCAAGGGTGTCATGAAAGTGAGAGTTTAAAATATAATACTAATTCATTATTCGGGTGTGATGTGTTTATGTTATAACGATCATTGTTTACATTGACTAATATAAGCTTACCTATTGTAATAATGTACGCAGAATATTGAAATACATTCGTAAGGAGAATCGAAATTTGGATTGACAAAGAAGTGAGAGTAAAATGTTTATGTTTGGATGAAATAAACAGGCCGGTTGTTATTATAATTCCTAAAGAGCACTTGTAGTTGTGATGATCGAAAGCATAAACATTGAATCCTGTCACGTCTATACGTACATTTATTTTTTGGGTATTTCTAATAATTTAAATGACAAGTTTTTTTAAACCGTTTTTCTCTTGACAAGGCCTGTCTTGTCTGAGCTGAGTTGAATGTACGGTATAGTATGCATTATGCAGGAACGACTGGACAGCGCGACTACCCTGCACAATGATTTGCCGAAAAACCTTTTTGATGAACGAATGATGATAACTCAAGTATCTATTATTTTTATGTGTGTGTGATTTGTGTGTTGGGGTATACAAGTGTGTTTGTGTGTGCCTGTTTATGTCTACATTACAACACTTTAGGGTATATAAAGAACATGTATAGGTACATATGTTACCGTTGCTAGGGAGATATGTACCTAGCAACCAAAGTCCAGCTGTCAATCCATAATATTAATTTTCTTAAAGAGGGAAGATTTGTATTCATATACATCTAAAACGGAGAAAAGTGTATATTTAGAAGTACATTCGCCAACGTTGCTAAGGAACAATTTTTCCATAGCAACCAAATCGAACTATTTCTTTGTTTTTAGCTGTTTACCAGTCAATCGCTAAATTTTCAATAATGAGAACATTGCTTGCTGCTTCAAATACCTTATTGGACACATCTATAACAAAATTAGGTTCTAAAGTGGTGCATAGATCACCGTTGCTAGGGAGAAATATGCCCATAGCAACCGATTTTAACTATTTCTTTGTTTTTAGCTTTAACGCCCAAATTTTGCAAATGGGAACATTGCAGTTTGGGTTCATATACATATTTGGAACATATCTAGGACAAAATAAAGTTCTTTCCAGAACTGGACTACGGAACGAAAGAAGTTTGGTCTTTGGCCCATGGCCTATACATTGCGAAAAGACGCTATTAGCAAAGTAGGGCAGCACCTGCACATTTTCACTCCCGTCCATGTTGGGCAAGGCGCTCTATGGTTGCCCAGGAATGGTTCAAACTCTTCAGTTCCGCTTCATGTGCTGCGATTGAACGCCACCAACTGATTATTCGACATTCTCAAATTCTTGAGAAGTGGGACGTTTTCCATGGCTCCTTCCTCAACAAACATGATTGTATTATCGTTGATGCTCAGAGTCTCCAGAGCTGGCAAGTACTTCAGTGCATTGGTTGATAAAAGGAGCAAATTATTTCCATTTAAGTCTAAATAAACGAGAGTGTGTGTGTGATTTGTGTGTTGGGGTATACAAGTGTGTTTGTGTGTGCCTGTTTATGTCTACATTACAACACTTTAGGGTATATAAAGAACATGTATAGGTACATATGTTACCGTTGCTAGGGAGATATGTACCTAGCAACCAAAGTCCAGCTGTCAATCCATAATATTATTGGTCATATACATATTTGGAACATATCTAGGACAAAATAAAGTTCTTTCCAGAACTGGACTACGGAACGAAAGAAGTTTGGTCTTTGGCCCATGGCCTATACATTGCGAAAAGACGCTATTAGCAAAGTAGGGCAGCACCTGCACATTTTCACTCCCGTCCATGTTGGGCAAGGCGCTCTATGGTTGCCCAGGAATGGTTCAAACTCTTCAGTTCCGCTTCTACCATGTCTACAGAGCGGCGTCAGGTGTTCTTGGGCTACTCTCTCTGGCGTCCCTGCGGCGTCGATTCAAGTGCTGTTTACGTGCACAGTTGTCTGATTCTCTGCTGAGTAAAAGGACTCAGCCTATCCCTAATCCTAACCATAACTGATAACACTTTATACTCTATAACGTTTTCTTTCTTTTTTAGTACTAGTATTATGTTTATATGGATCGGAATATAATTGTCGTAACTTAAAAAGTGTGCGTGTGTGTGTGTGTGTGTGTATTTTACATGTGTGAATTTTGCCTGTCTAGTAATTTATACATGTATCATTTTGTTATACCAACATCAAATTTTATGAAACACCCCTAAATATTTCCAGAAACCTCATGAAATAATGTCACGGTATTACTCAATTACTCAATTTATTCATTCTTTACATCTGAAGTGGAAATTCAATTTGATTCAAATAATTTTCCTCTAACTAACTAATAGAAGAATGAAAGTCAATGATTCTTTTATTGTATTCATTCATTTATTTATAAATATCATATGTATGCATCCATTAATTCATCTTTGTATCTGTTTATTATGACATAATTACATTTGATGAATAGTATGATTGTACTAATCATAAGAGTACAATCATTCATAACATTACTAGTGAAGTAAGGTATCATTTAAAGGGACTTAGTAACATTGTCCAAATCCTCAAAATAAAATTTTAATTCTAGCGGTTCCCTTATACCTTGTTGTATTCGTATTAACAATAAAATCACGGGACAGGTTTCGGTTTTTCAAATTTCCCTTTCGTTACAAAGATATGTATGATTGAAGTATTCAGATAAGAAAAACTCCGGGCGAGTTTTTCTTCCGTGTACAAAGTGAGTGCAGTGAGTTAGTGAATATCACTTTGTATTTTCGCTCATTACTTGGCCATACAATGTCCATTTAACTTGAAATTTTCACACAATACCCTGTGGACATATGAGATAACAAGAATATACATTGCATCAACCATTCATCACTTTTTGCACATGTCAACAAAGTTACTAGATCCCTTTAATATAGGGTTTCTCGGGACAACTTCGTAAACTTTTCATTCGTATTGATAAGCGTTTCATTCAAATTCGCGAAAAAACTATCCATCATTAATGTCTGCAAGTCTTCAGTTTTTGTCCCTTGCAATGCAGTCCATATAGTTCACAGGTCTCCTTCCTCTATTTGGACATGGGAGTCTCATGCAGATCACATCCGAGATTGTCTTGGTCGTTGGCCCGAAAACAGCGACCAGCGAATCTCGTTCGGCGATGGGCAACAGTGGTAAAAATGGGTGGTATTCAAATAAACCCCTCAAAAAAGGTTCGGAAACTCAAGTTTCATCGATCATATCTCTCGTATTTTTTAATAAGAATACTCGAAATCGGTGACACAATAAAGCCTCATGATATATCTTTCAAACGGTGCATTATGTGTAGTGATTATGCAATTGGGGCGATTGCAGTAGCCCAGAGAATAAGGGGAGGCAGGAAGTGAAATCTCGCAAAATGGCCCCAATGCATTCAATTTACGAGTGCAAGACTGTGTTGACAAGTTTTCTAAAGGTTAACATTCTATTGAATACTGCCACCCTTTCCATTCATCAAAATTGTTGAATTTTATACCATTTTAATGGAAAATATCTCTTCTTTACGATGGCATATTAATCGTAAGGATTATGCAAATGTGGTGTGTGCAGCGAACCGGAATATGGAGATGGGTCGACTGTGAAATTAGACAAAAAGATATGGAATTGACAAAAAATCAGAGCGTTGCATTTTTTTCGAGCTTTTGGGAGTTTTTTTTAGCATTTCAAATAAAATATTCATGATTTAAATTGATATCAACGAAAAGCCCAACAACTCTTCTGTATGAAAATGTGACATTTATAATGATTTTTGTAAAGGGCGGCTGCAGGGAGATGAATGTGGGGGAGCCTCAAAAGTGACCCATTTTGAAACGCTCTGATTTGGTGTCTGTATCTGTATACCATTGTGTAGAGGATGTAATGCGAGTTGAATGAGTTGGCCATGAATGAGAGGAATTCAATTGAAAACGCATGAATAGTGCCTTGATCTCAGAGCGTTTCAAAATGGGTCACTTTTGAGGCTCCCTCCCAATCATCTCCCTGCAGCCGCCCTTTACAAAAATCATTATACATTTCACATTTTCATACAGAAGAGGTGTTGGGCTTTCTGTTGATATCATATTTAATCATGAATATTTTATTTGAAATGCTAAAAAATCCTCCCAAAAGGTCGAAAAAAATGCCACGCTCTGATTTTTTGTCAACTCCATATCTTTTTGTCTGATTTTACACTCGACCCATCTCCATATTCCGGTTCGCTGCACACACCCTATTTGCATAATCCTTACGATTAATATGCCATCGTAATGAAAAGATAATTTCCATTAAAGGGGTAGTATAGTTTTGGTAAGGCTGAACCGAACCTGGACAGTAACATTATAAACTAATAGTTATTACTCCACCATGCTCAAAAGGTATACAAAATTACAAACGACTAAGTAAAACGCCCGTTATCATTAAAAAAGAGCCATTAAAACACAAGAGGGCGCTCTCTAATAGGGCATTGGTTTCAACCATTTTTTATACAAAATTATGCATGTGATGTTTTATTGAAATAATGATTAGGTAGATAGACCATCAACAACTATTTAAAAAACCCTTTTGAACATTTTTGAAAAAGTGTAAGCATATTTTTAATTTTTTGAAAAAATCATCTAATTATTTGGGCCCCAAATAATTATAAGATCGGATAAGTTTATTGATAATTCAGCCGTTTCTGGACCGATTTTGACCAAATAAAGTTTATTCTGCCATTAAAATTACATGTTCTCTCAAATTCGACACTCAGTTTTTCATTACCTCACAAAAAAATTGTGATGTGCAGCGCCCTCTCTACCAAAACTAAACTACCCCTTTAAAATGGTATCAAATTCAACAATTTTGATGACTGGAAAGGATGGCAGTATTCAATAGAATGTTAACCTGTAGAAAACTGGTCAACACAGTCTTGCACTCGTAGATTGAATGCATTGGAGCCATTTTGCGAGATTTCACTTCCTGCCTCCCCCTATTCTCTGGGCTACTGGAATCGCCCCAATTGCATAATCACTACACATAATGCACCGTTTGAAAGGTATATAATGAGGCTTTATTGTGTCACCGATTTCGAGTATTCTTATTACAAAATACGAGAGATATGATCGATCAAACTTGAGTTTCCGAACTTTTTTTGAGGGGTTTAGTTAAATCATGATACTGGAAGGTGAAAACCGAGCATGGTGGTTTAGCAGTTAGAGCGTCCGCCTCATGCACGGGAGGTCCCGGGTTCGAACCCAGACCGGGTCATACCAAAGACTTTAAAAATGGTACCTCCTGCCTTCTAGCCAGGCGCTCGGCATTTATAGAATGGAGAAGGGAAAGTTAATCACGCGAGTTAACGGAGGACTGGCCCCCTTCTGTAACTATCGCTATATTTAGTAGACGTGTGGCCTAGCCGCCTATATAGGGTTAATGAATCGGATATGGGCGCTGTCTTATGTGCCAACATTGGCACGGGAAGGACTTTAACTTTTAACTAACTGGTAGGTGAATAGTAAAACTTGACTTGTCAGAATATATAGAGATGAAGAATCACATATGTCATGTCGCAATCTATGACACGTATGAAATAAAGCTGCCAACCATTCCCTTTTTACCAGAATTATTCCTTTAAAAAAAACACAATATAATTACGGCATTCTCCCCCCCCTCCCTCCCCCCCCCTCCCCCCCCCCCCCCCCCCCATTTCCAATCATATTGCACAGGGTGGTGAATGGAATTGCAAATTTACAATTATATATATACCATGATCTTCAAATTTCATGATGATTGAATATGCACAGGATGCGGTAAACATTTTGTATTGAAGCGGTAACACTCATGATGACCTGTCTCATTGAACACATCATCAGATCATTACCTTTGCTTCTTCACTTTAGACATCAGAGTTTCTTTTCATATCCATTGCGTATTGCAAATAAGTTTCATTTACACAAACTACTTCTTTGTTTGGTTCAATTACCTTTTTGGGCCATATGGGTTCCTTTTAATTAAAAAAATAAAATCTGTTTAGTTATGCTGGCAGCTCCGATAAAGATACATGGCATAATCACGATAACAACTACTTGTTGTCACAGTTGTCATGTCACTATAAAAATGTCACAATTAGTGATGAGTAAACACCAGTCAACGCTGGCCATTATGTCATCACAGGCAATAAATTGTCAAGGCTGGTAGATGTCATCATCATCGGAGTGCATGCTTGCCTGCGTTTTCTTTTAGTCAACTCCCCGGTTCTTTCCCGCGCCCTCCCCGCATCTCAATTATCGCTTTTAACGGCTAGTTATAACCCATTGTAATGTTCAGGAGTTGCTGGGATGCTAGGTATACAATGAAGTACTGTACTCTGCTTCTATTTGTAATAATCTGTGTACAAATAAGTGTCGGTTTTCGGCTACTGTATTGTAGATAGTGGTGATGGGCCGGTGTCGATCTCGTTGGTAGTTTCCCAGGTGCCGCAGAGATGTTACAATCTCATTTTGTAAAACAGTAATGAATGGTTCTAAACAACCCGTCCTTTACATCTGGCATTTGGTAGTGGGCTTGGATCTGGACGATTGCCTTCTTAGCAACCGCTATATAGGGCAGGAATGGATGGCTTGCCTGACATTGCGCTGAACCATTCCATACATTGTATATACAGAGCTGCCAAGTCTCCCTGATTTCGCAGGAGACTCCCTTGAAAAATAAACCAAAATTGTAATACGCATCAGATTTCATCCCATCAGCCAAATTTCCCTAATTATTGAAATATCATTGTCACTAGGTTGTATGGAATTTAATGGATATCTCCCTGATTTCTGATGAAATTTTCCCTACATCTCCCCGATTTTTTAATTTCAATGTTGGTAGCTCTGGATATAAGTAGGCATACTTTGGTACTGTGAATGTATTGCTGGCTAGGTGCTGTCACAATGGTTGAACTCGTGCATGGGAACACTGGTCGGACGAGAGTTCGAGACCGGGGTGGAGAGCATCAATCGCATGCTTTATTTTGGCGGAGGTAGCCGATGAGGACGAGGGGATACACGAAAGGGAGGACGATGAGGAAGAGGGAGGGGTGGATCGGCATCTCGACTTCGAACTGAATCCGGAGACGGGAAGAAAAAAAGTGGAGCACGATTTTTGTAAAAGTAAGTAAGTAAGTAAGTAAGTAAGTAAGTAAGTAAGTAAGTAAGTAAGTAAGTAAGTAAGTAAGTAAGTAAGTAAGTAAGTAAGTAAGTAAGTAAGTAAGTAAGTAAGTAAGTAAGTAAGTAAGTAAGTAAGTAAGTAAGTAAGTAAGTTAGTAATGAACTAAATAGTATTATCATATCACCAAACGCCGCAACCCCATCATATCACCATACTCGTTTACACGAGAATATCTAGTTTGTGCATTTTGTACCAAATATAATTGAAATTATTGAAAAAAAACTTACCAAAACCTTTTCATTGGTAGTGGTCATATCCGTAGAGAGAGGTTCCAATTCTGTCTTTGGACCAGGCATGTCAGTCTGAAACATTCAAATTGACGAAATGTCAAGTATCACTGAAAGAGATACAATTCAGATCATGTGTTCTAACTTTATATCACCTTTGACCCTGCAGATTCTGCAACTGCCGTCTCCAAGATTGAAGCCTGCGTCCAGGACGTCAAATCATGGGCTGTACAGAATAAACTTGTTCTTAATGACTCTAAAACTGAAATCATTTACTTTAGCTCTCGTTTCACACAGCATGACCCACCTCCGACATTTAATATTGGCACATCTCACATTCTACCTTCTTTAGTTGCTAAGAATTTAGGAGTTGTTATGGATTCTTCATTGAATATGACACATCAGATTGATAATGTTTGTAAAAGTGTTCTCATAGCTGTTAGGAAAATAGGAAAAATTCGTAGATATCTTGATAAAAACACCACTATCCGTCTTGTTCATGCATTAATTACTTCTCGACTTGATTTTTGTAACTCTTTACTTTATGGACTCCCTGATAAGAACCTCACTAAATTGCAACGTGTACAAAATACTGCTGCTCGCCTTGTTTCTTGTGTTTCCCGCTCTCATCACATTACACCAATATTATTACACAATCTTCACTGGCTTCCAATCAATTTTCGTATTATCTATAAGATTCTTCTCATTACTTTCAAAGCCTATCATGATCTTGCTCCTACCTATCTAATAGATTTAATTCACCACTACACTCCCACTCGAACACTCCGATCATCTACACAGTCTCTCCTGGAATTCACACAACGAATTAACTCAAAATATTATGGTGAAAGATCCTTTTCCTATGCTGCCTCCTTTCTATGGAACAATCTTCCCCTTGATATTCGTACTTCCCCAAATGTAGATACTTTTAAATCTAGGTTAAAAACTCATTTGTTTAAGTTAGCATTTTTGTAATAGTTAATGTCTGTATATGCATGTATGTTTATTGTATTTTGAAATTTCATTTGATGATTTGTATGTACTTATATTGTTCAGCGCTTAGAGGCTCTTTTGCAATTTGCGCTACATACATGTCTATTATTATTATTATTCTAATTTCAATTTTCTTACTTGCAATTTTGCAATAATACTCGAACCAGTGTCATAGGTCATGTAGGTAAGATGTACATTTAGTGCATTGCCTAATTGTCCTCTTCACATTTTGGAATCCCCCCCCCCCCCCCAAAGCCCATCGTTTCTCTTCCCAGCCGAGGGGGGTTGGGGTTGGGGTTGGGGGGGGGGGGGGGGTAATCAGAATGGAACTTTGATGAAGACTAATTAGTCATAATTACGTTTTATTACTTATTTTACTGGATTTGAAAAAAGGGAATTTATCAAATGATGAACAGAAGTTAAGATTGGGAGAACTAGTTCTAATACCTGCTTCATTCTGGCCATGATACACCGATCTACCATCTCATTCTCCATCTGCTCTCTGGACCGACGCCCAGTTAATCCTTCGGGGAAGTATTTCTGAAAGACCGTCTCCCACGGTCTTGGTGCGTCCTCCCCAGCACCCTCCTCCGTGAACCTCAGAGGTGATGGGCGATATGGATGGTATGGAGGAGGAGGAAGAGGTGGAGTTGTTGAACGATCGAGCAAAGGAAGACCATCTTCTGAAGATGATGGAGATGATCTCATGGCTCTCTCCCACCGCCTGATTCCATCCTCCCCACCTCCCTCTGTCATCTCCGGAGGTGATGGGTGATATGCAGGAGGAGGAGGTGGGGTGGTTGACCGGAGCGGAGTAGCTACATCTTGTGATGATGATGATGATCTCAGGGTTCTCCTCCACTGTTTGACTCCATCCTTTACAGGCAAACAGACAGAGTATACGAATGTGACAGAATTTTGATCACATAGTTTATGGGATCATGAAAATAACCAAAAGAGTATGGCATGTAAAGTGGTATATAATAAACTAAATCAACAATGCTCTCACTACTGATTTATGACTGTAAACATTATTCCGTACCTCAATGTCGGTGACATGAAGCAGCTCGCTGATGTCAGTCCGCAGCTCGCAGTCGATGTCAGGCTTGGTGATGCTGTCAACCTCGAATTTGATGTCTGATACATGGTTGTCGACATGATGCTGGATGACATCATGAAGTTTGGTAATGCTGGCAACCTCGGATTCGATGTCTGATACCTGGGATTCGACATCTGGCTTGACATCGATGCTGGAGATGCTGGCAACCTTGGTTTCAGATACCACGTTGTCGACGTCGGGCTGAATGACATCCAGGTTGGAGATGCTGTCAACCTCGGATTCGATGCCTGATGCATGGGTGTCGACATCTTGCTGGATGACATCGAGGTTGGAGATGCTGGTTACCTCAGATTCAATGTCTGATGCATGGGTGTCGATATCTTGCCGGATGACATCGAGGTTGGAGATGCTGGCAACCTTGGTTTCGATGTCTGATGTATGGATGGCGACGTCGGGCTGAACGACTTCGAGAATGGAAATGCTGACAGCTTCTGATTCGATGTCTGATGCCTGGATGTCGACATGTGGCTGGATGACATCGAGGGTGTAAATGGTGGCAACCTCGAAATCGATGTGTGATGTATTGATGTCGACGTCGGGCTGGGTGACATCAAGGTTGGAGATGCTGGCTACCTCAGAATCGATGTCTGATGCCTGGGTGTCGACATCTGGCTGGATGACATCGAGGTTAGAGATGCTGGCAAACTTGGTTTCTGATGCCTTGCTGTCGACGTCGGGCTGAATGACATCGAGGTTGTAAATGCTAGCAACCTCTAAATCGATGTGTGATGTCTGGATGTCGACGTTGGCCTGGATGACATCGATATTAGAGATGCTGTCAACCTCAGAATTGATGTCTGCTGCATGAACGTCGACGTCAACAATGTTTTGTCCGACGCTAGATGTCTGAATGATGTCGGCGATCGATGATGTGTCAAAAGCGATCTTGCTGTTCAGATCGGTTAGTTGTGTCCTGGCCTGTAAAAGTTTGTAAAATGCATTTTAAATGTTGGTTTTATTTATTTTGTTATACTTTGTACACGACATGAAATTATCCCGTAGGCAATTTTATATCTGAACACTTCAATCGTAAATATCTCTTGAACAAAAAGGAAATTTGAAAAACCGAAACCTGTCCTGTTCTTTAATTGTTGATTAATATGAATATGATATTAGGTATGAGAGAACCACTAGAGTTCCATGTACGTTTTAAAGATTTGGACAATGTTACTATGTCCCTTTAAAGAGAAGATTCATTGAAATCACAAGAGTTGTTGAATTATACCTTTACAGAAAGCTAAGATCATACAGAATATTAATAAAAATTACTTTCCAAGCACTCACTCGTCAGATGAATGAAAAAGGCAATATATTGAACACCGTTTAAACACCAGAATCGACATGGCGGAGACCATACACACTGTCTTTCTGGTGACGCCACAACATGTGTATGCAGTGACAACTGTTATATTTATGCTATGCTATGCAAATCTGGGGGTGTTTCACAAAGGTCCAAAGTTGAACTTAACTCTAAGTTGGACGTAAAACTTCTGAAAAGACATTAGCTTCTTTGAAACATTTTTGTAAATATTATTTTGAAAGGCATAAAATGTTGATTCAAATTATTCATATTTTCTATTATCAAAGAGATTTATGTTTTTTGATGTTTAAATACTTGCATTTGTTTCGCTTTTGAATATACTTTATTCCAAGGCTTCAAATGGCTTACCATACCTTTTAAGTCCAACTTAGGATCTTTGTGAACCCCCCCCCCCCCCCCCTTCCCCCCGACGCTGATTTGCCCCCATATACACAGCGAACTACGGGCTAAATGCAGCAACATGTATGCCGAATTCAACAGACCCATAGTTTCAAGTCGGCAGGCACTTTAATTTAGAGGATTGTACAATGTGTTACGAAATAGTTTGTAGAAAATAACATTCAAAGTATAATTTCTGAATAATCATTCACATTGCAATAGTCTCTCATGTCATTAATAATATAATTAAGATAATTATGACTATTTTCTACTGAATTGGTATTCTTTCTTTGCTCCTTTATACTCTCTTCCCAATTTCTTGTTCTAGTTTGTCTTTTCTATTTATTTCACTTCCAACATTGTCTAATATCTAATTGTCCTCTTCACATTTTGGAATCCCCCCCCCCCCCAAAGCCCATCGTTTCTCTTCCCAGCCGAGGGGGGTTGGGGTTGGGGTTGGGGGGGGGGGGGGTAATCAGAATGGAACTTTGATGAAGACTAATTAGTCATAATTACGTTTTATTACTTATTTTACTGGATTTGAAAAAAGGGAATTTATCAAATGATGAACAGAAGTTAAGATTGGGAGAACTAGTTCTAATACCTGCTTCATTCTGGCCATGATACACCGATCTACCATCTCATTCTCCATCTGCTCTCTGGACCGACGCCCAGTTAATCCTTCGGGGAAGTATTTCTGAAAGACCGTCTCCCACGGTCTTGGTGCGTCCTCCCCAGCACCCTCCTCCGTGAACCTCAGAGGTGATGGGCGATATGGATGGTATGGAGGAGGAGGAAGAGGTGGAGTTGTTGAACGATCGAGCAAAGGAAGACCATCTTCTGAAGATGATGGAGATGATCTCATGGCTCTCTCCCACCGCCTGATTCCATCCTCCCCACCTCCCTCTGTCATCTCCGGAGGTGATGGGTGATATGCAGGAGGAGGAGGTGGGGTGGTTGACCGGAGCGGAGTAGCTACATCTTGTGATGATGATGATGATCTCAGGGTTCTCCTCCACTGTTTGACTCCATCCTTTACAGGCAAACAGACAGAGTATACGAATGTGACAGAATTTTGATCACATAGTTTATGGGATCATGAAAATAACCAAAAGAGTATGGCATGTAAAGTGGTATATAATAAACTAAATCAACAATGCTCTCACTACTGATTTATGACTGTAAACATTATTCCGTACCTCAATGTCGGTGACATGAAGCAGCTCGCTGATGTCAGTCCGCAGCTCGCAGTCGATGTCAGGCTTGGTGATGCTGTCAACCTCGAATTTGATGTCTGATACATGGTTGTCGACATGATGCTGGATGACATCATGAAGTTTGGTAATGCTGGCAACCTCGGATTCGATGTCTGATACCTGGGATTCGACATCTGGCTTGACATCGATGCTGGAGATGCTGGCAACCTTGGTTTCAGATACCACGTTGTCGACGTCGGGCTGAATGACATCCAGGTTGGAGATGCTGTCAACCTCGGATTCGATGCCTGATGCATGGGTGTCGACATCTTGCTGGATGACATCGAGGTTGGAGATGCTGGTTACCTCAGATTCGATGTCTGATGCATGGGTGTCGATATTTTGCCGGATGACATCGAGGTTGGAGATGCTGGCAACCTTGGTTTCGATGTCTGATGTATGGATGGCGACGTCGGGCTGAACGACTTCGAGAATGGAAATGCTGACAGCTTCTGATTCGATGTCTGATGCCTGGATGTCGACATGTGGCTGGATGACATCGAGGGTGTAAATGGTGGCAACCTCGAAATCGATGTGTGATGTATTGATGTCGACGTCGGGCTGGGTGACATCAAGGTTGGAGATGCTGGCTACCTCAGAATCGATGTCTGATGCCTGGGTGTCGACATCTGGCTGGATGACATCGAGGTTAGAGATGCTGGCAAACTTGGTTTCTGATGCCTTGCTGTCGACGTCGGGCTGAATGACATCGAGGTTGTAAATGCTAGCAACCTCTAAATCGATGTGTGATGTCTGGATGTCGACGTTGGCCTGGATGACATCGATATTAGAGATGCTGTCAACCTCAGAATTGATGTCTGCTGCATGAACGTCGACGTCAACAATGTTTTGTCCGACGCTAGATGTCTGAATGATGTCGGCGATCGATGATGTGTCAAAAGCGATCTTGCTGTTCAGATCGGTTAGTTGTGTCCTGGCCTGTAAAAGTTTGTAAAATGCATTTTAAATGTTGGTTTTATTTATTTTGTTATACTTTGTACACGACATGAAATTATCCCGTAGGCAATTTTATATCTGAACACTTCAATCGTAAATATCTCTTGAACAAAAAGGAAATTTGAAAAACCGAAACCTGTCCTGTTCTTTAATTGTTGATTAATATGAATATGATATTAGGTATGAGAGAACCACTAGAGTTCCATGTACGTTTTAAAGATTTGGACAATGTTACTATGTCCCTTTAAAGAGAAGATTCATTGAAATCACAAGAGTTGTTGAATTATACCTTTACAGAAAGCTAAGATCATACAGAATATTAATAAAAATTACTTTCCAAGCACTCACTCGTCAGATGAATGAAAAAGGCAATATATTGAACACCGTTTAAACACCAGAATCGACATGGCGGAGACCATACACACTGTCTTTCTGGTGACGCCACAACATGTGTATGCAGTGACAACTGTTATATTTATGCTATGCTATGCAAATCTGGGGGTGTTTCACAAAGGTCCAAAGTTGAACTTAACTCTAAGTTGGACGTAAAACTTCTGAAAAGACATTAGCTTCTTTGAAACATTTTTGTAAATATTATTTTGAAAGGCATAAAATGTTGATTCAAATTATTCATATTTTCTATTATCAAAGAGATTTATGTTTTTTGATGTTTAAATACTTGCATTTGTTTCGCTTTTGAATATACTTTATTCCAAGGCTTCAAATGGCTTACCATACCTTTTAAGTCCAACTTAGGATCTTTGTGAACCCCCCCCCCCCCCCCCCCCCTTCCCCCCGACGCTGATTTGCCCCCATATACACAGCGAACTACGGGCTAAATGCAGCAACATGTATGCCGAATTCAACAGACCCATAGTTTCAAGTCGGCAGGCACTTTAATTTAGAGGATTGTACAATGTGTTACGAAATAGTTTGTAGAAAATAACATTCAAAGTATAATTTCTGAATAATCATTCACATTGCAATAGTCTCTCATGTCATTAATAATATAATTAAGATAATTATGACTATTTTCTACTGAATTGGTATTCTTTCTTTGCTCCTTTATACTCTCTTCCCAATTTCTTGTTCTAGTTTGTCTTTTCTATTTATTTCACTTCCAACATTGTCTAATATCTAATTGTCCTCTTCACATTTTGGAATCCCCCCCCCCCCCAAAGCCCATCGTTTCTCTTCCCAGCCGAGGGGGGTTGGGGTTGGGGTTGGGGGGGGGGGGTAATCAGAATGGAACTTTGATGAAGACTAATTAGTCATAATTACGTTTTATTACTTATTTTACTGGATTTGAAAAAAGGGAATTTATCAAATGATGAACAGAAGTTAAGATTGGGAGAACTAGTTCTAATACCTGCTTCATTCTGGCCATGATACACCGATCTACCATCTCATTCTCCATCTGCTCTCTGGACCGACGCCCAGTTAATCCTTCGGGGAAGTATTTCTGAAAGACCGTCTCCCACGGTCTTGGTGCGTCCTCCCCAGCACCCTCCTCCGTGAACCTCAGAGGTGATGGGCGATATGGATGGTATGGAGGAGGAGGAAGAGGTGGAGTTGTTGAACGATCGAGCAAAGGAAGACCATCTTCTGAAGATGATGGAGATGATCTCATGGCTCTCTCCCACCGCCTGATTCCATCCTCCCCACCTCCCTCTGTCATCTCCGGAGGTGATGGGTGATATGCAGGAGGAGGAGGTGGGGTGGTTGACCGGAGCGGAGTAGCTACATCTTGTGATGATGATGATGATCTCAGGGTTCTCCTCCACTGTTTGACTCCATCCTTTACAGGCAAACAGACAGAGTATACGAATGTGACAGAATTTTGATCACATAGTTTATGGGATCATGAAAATAACCAAAAGAGTATGGCATGTAAAGTGGTATATAATAAACTAAATCAACAATGCTCTCACTACTGATTTATGACTGTAAACATTATTCCGTACCTCAATGTCGGTGACATGAAGCAGCTCGCTGATGTCAGTCCGCAGCTCGCAGTCGATGTCAGGCTTGGTGATGCTGTCAACCTCGAATTTGATGTCTGATACATGGTTGTCGACATGATGCTGGATGACATCATGAAGTTTGGTAATGCTGGCAACCTCGGATTCGATGTCTGATACCTGGGATTCGACATCTGGCTTGACATCGATGCTGGAGATGCTGGCAACCTTGGTTTCAGATACCACGTTGTCGACGTCGGGCTGAATGACATCCAGGTTGGAGATGCTGTCAACCTCGGATTCGATGCCTGATGCATGGGTGTCGACATCTTGCTGGATGACATCGAGGTTGGAGATGCTGGTTACCTCAGATTCGATGTCTGATGCATGGGTGTCGATATCTTGCCGGATGACATCGAGGTTGGAGATGCTGGCAACCTTGGTTTCGATGTCTGATGTATGGATGGCGACGTCGGGCTGAACGACTTCGAGAATGGAAATGCTGACAGCTTCTGATTCGATGTCTGATGCCTGGATGTCGACATGTGGCTGGATGACATCGAGGGTGTAAATGGTGGCAACCTCGAAATCGATGTGTGATGTATTGATGTCGACGTCGGGCTGGGTGACATCAAGGTTGGAGATGCTGGCTACCTCAGAATCGATGTCTGATGCCTGGGTGTCGACATCTGGCTGGATGACATCGAGGTTAGAGATGCTGGCAAACTTGGTTTCTGATGCCTTGCTGTCGACGTCGGGCTGAATGACATCGAGGTTGTAAATGCTAGCAACCTCTAAATCGATGTGTGATGTCTGGATGTCGACGTTGGCCTGGATGACATCGATATTAGAGATGCTGTCAACCTCAGAATTGATGTCTGCTGCATGAACGTCGACGTCAACAATGTTTTGTCCGACGCTAGATGTCTGAATGATGTCGGCGATCGATGATGTGTCAAAAGCGATCTTGCTGTTCAGATCGGTTAGTTGTGTCCTGGCCTGTAAAAGTTTGTAAAATGCATTTTAAATGTTGGTTTTATTTATTTTGTTATACTTTGTACACGACATGAAATTATCCCGTAGGCAATTTTATATCTGAACACTTCAATCGTAAATATCTCTTGAACAAAAAGGAAATTTGAAAAACCGAAACCTGTCCTGTTCTTTAATTGTTGATTAATATGAATATGATATTAGGTATGAGAGAACCACTAGAGTTCCATGTACGTTTTAAAGATTTGGACAATGTTACTATGTCCCTTTAAAGAGAAGATTCATTGAAATCACAAGAGTTGTTGAATTATACCTTTACAGAAAGCTAAGATCATACAGAATATTAATAAAAATTACTTTCCAAGCACTCACTCGTCAGATGAATGAAAAAGGCAATATATTGAACACCGTTTAAACACCAGAATCGACATGGCGGAGACCATACACACTGTCTTTCTGGTGACGCCACAACATGTGTATGCAGTGACAACTGTTATATTTATGCTATGCTATGCAAATCTGGGGGTGTTTCACAAAGGTCCAAAGTTGAACTTAACTCTAAGTTGGACGTAAAACTTCTGAAAAGACATTAGCTTCTTTGAAACATTTTTGTAAATATTATTTTGAAAGGCATAAAATGTTGATTCAAATTATTCATATTTTCTATTATCAAAGAGATTTATGTTTTTTGATGTTTAAATACTTGCATTTGTTTCGCTTTTGAATATACTTTATTCCAAGGCTTCAAATGGCTTACCATACCTTTTAAGTCCAACTTAGGATCTTTGTGAACCCCCCCCCCCCCCCCCTTCCCCCCGACGCTGATTTGCCCCCATATACACAGCGAACTACGGGCTAAATGCAGCAACATGTATGCCGAATTCAACAGACCCATAGTTTCAAGTCGGCAGGCACTTTAATTTAGAGGATTGTACAATGTGTTACGAAATAGTTTGTAGAAAATAACATTCAAAGTATAATTTCTGAATAATCATTCACATTGCAATAGTCTCTCATGTCATTAATAATATAATTAAGATAATTATGACTATTTTCTACTGAATTGGTATTCTTTCTTTGCTCCTTTATACTCTCTTCCCAATTTCTTGTTCTAGTTTGTCTTTTCTATTTATTTCACTTCCAACATTGTCTAATATCTATTCTGGTATTAAATGTCTCTTTTTCGTCTTTCTTTTCATTCCCCCTTTTTATGTTTCATATAAGTTAACGCTTTGTTTCTCCTTTATTCTTGTTTTTCTGTCAGTCTTTCTACGTTTCTTTCATCTTATTTTCTCTATACTCTCCTTGTATCGGCAGTAATATATTTATGGCACGATTCTTACCTCATTCCGCTTAATTGACCCGCTGCGGCGACGCTCTTTAGGGCTGCCCCTCAATCCGCCGAACATCGGTTTTGAATGTATGCAACCCATTTTCTGTTCTATCGAAATGATATATAAAATCACTAGATAATCCACTAGGAGAAATCAAAAAGATTCAACCTCGTTTCCCAAGATCTGTAGATCAAGTGAAGTAAACGGTAATAACATTTGCGTTATAAATACACTGAACTAGTCTACATAGCAACCTGTTGCGCGCATTGGTTACCAATTATGATGTCATGCGACGTCATAATGCTCTGCGCGCAAAGAGACGCACACGACTATTTTCGACCGTTGCGAATGACCAAATGGAATGACCTGAACCTATTTTCATTGGCACTGGAATAACCTTAATGTTTATGGTACGACTTTTTTGTTGCATTGATTCCAAAATTATGTGTCATGTCGTTAAAATATTATGTACCCCATTTCCTCGGCCTGAACATTGATATCAAAACGATGTCACATCACTTTGTAGGCAATGTTCCACTTTTCTAAATCTGGCAACATAAATTATGTATCAGTTTCCCATCTTCAAAATGTTCAATCTTCATTAATTTGTTTGTTTTTGCTTTAATTTCCATGCATGTGTTTTGCTCTAAATTTATGCACTGCTCGTTCGTTCACTATCATTCTTATCAATATAATGCTGGTGGTAATTGTTTATATTATGTTTGTGTGCCTGCGTGCGTGTGTGTGTGCGTGTGTGTGCGTGTGTGTGCGTGTGTGTGTGTGTGTGTGTGCGTGTGTGCGTGTGTGCGTGTGTGCGTGTGGGTGTGTGTGCCATGACCATCGTCGAGTGAGCACGCGTATTCCGTCAAGCTCCCCGCACACCATTATTTCGAATACAATTCAGTGCAGATCTTGGCGCGAAATACAATTTAGACACAAGGTACGGACTCTTGTTATCACGCCTCCCCGAACTTTCCCGTGTGACGCTGTCAAGTGTTGTGTGGTTACTATACAGTGACTTTACTTCGTTTAAGCATACAAACATGGCTACACATCGCGAAGGGAAACGCCCAAGAGTTAGTCCTACGAAAGGATCAACAACGTCAGCAACAAAATCAGGAACGGACTCTGTTGAAAAGTTGATAGAGAGACAATCACGCGTTTTGCTGGAAAGTCTTAATAAAATAGAGAATGGTCTTCGTGCGGAAATCAGAGGGGCAGGTGCCCGAATCCAGGACATGGACGAGAAAATTAATGACATAATTGACTCGCTTAAGTTTACCGGGGCGGAGGTGGAGAAGATGAAGACAGAAACAATACCCAAATTGGAAAATGAAATGAAAAAGCAGAATCAAGAGCTACATGGCGAGCTGGAAAGGCTCCAGCTTTATGTCGCACGGGAGAATATGGTGTTCTACGGCATACCAGAGGCAGATGGGGAAGTTACAACGGAGGTGGTCAACGCTTTCCTGAAGAGCAGCCTTCACATGAACGAGGAAGCCGTCGATGCGATCGAATTCCAGCGATGTCACCGAGTACCAGCGCCATCAAGACCTAGGCCGATAAAAGCCAGAGTTCTACGATTTCAAGATAAAATGAAAATTCTGGAAAGCGCGCACAATCTGAAGGGCACAAGGATGGCAATATCTGATGACCTACCTATGAGAGTGAGGAGAGAAAGAAAGATGCAGATGAGGGTTCTGAAGGAAGCCAGGAATGCAGGAATGAAAGCGCACTTTTCCCGCCAAGAGCCAGCGAAGTTGATGGTAGATGGGAAGCATCTTCCAAGGCAGAAGCAAGATGAATTCTTGGAAACCCTGCTATCCAGAAGACAGCAGGAATAACGACAAAGAATAGGTGAATATAGCAGCTCATTTTCGTTTAGATTTTTTTTTTATTTTTTTTTTATATCAAAAGACAAGATTACTTTGGAGGTAAAGAAACGTAATCTTCACTCAGTTGAAAAGGAAGAGGAGCATAATATACTTAAAGGAGCAATGAGAAATACTTTAAACAAAAACAAATAACAGTAGTCTGACAGAAAATAGAAAACTGAAATAAACTGACTTTATTAGTACAATAGACTCTTATAAAGTTGTGGAACCGAAAAAGCCCAGATGAAGAAACATTATGGAGGAAATTGGAAAACTTTAAATATTTGCATGAACTAGTCTATAATGACAATATCTGACGCTAGATGCAGATATCTTGAAATGAATGTTTAATTCAAGCAAACATAAATGACTACGCCATTAAAATGGATATAAGGTGTAAAGTTATTTTATAATATTTCTTTATTCAATAAGGATATATATGAGATGTCAGTGATATTGATATATATATATTTGTTGAGCTGAAATATTTTGCACATTTAAGGGAATGTAGGGCACACTGAGCATATTGAACAAACACAAACATTTATTGAATTTGAGTTTTCCAGGGATTTTTGTTTTGGTTCACATTTGTTTCTTAAATTACAATGCAAAAATGGGGTATTAAAGGAATTTGAAATTATATTTCATAATTTAAAATTGAATGTGTGTTAATTATGCCTGTGCCTTAACATGCCTTATACAGGGATGTGTTTGGTGTTGAAATAGAATATTTGGAATTGCAAGCCAAGGTGTGTGGATTAATCTGGTATATTGATTATGATTTGACCCACATCCCTTATTTGGGTCAACTGGTATTTTAGAGTTGAAATGAAAGTTATTAAAGTAGAACCTTTTCTCTCTCTTAAGGGGTGTGAATTATTATTTTGTATAATTTTATTTTAATGAAATGTTTAAATAAATGGGGAAAAATAGAACAGGGTAAAAGCGTGGGAGAAAGAAAAGAAAGGAAAGAGAGGAAATTTAATCCAATTTATTGGAATGAAAGTACACTTCAAAGTAATGTTATGAATTATTACTTTCTCTATCTCTCTCTCTCCCCCTCTATCTCGAGGAATGGCAACTTATTTTTGGCGTGTATTAGTTTAAATTTTTTTTTTTTATTTGTTTAAATTTGTTTTAAAAATGTATTGTACAATACAAACCAAATAAGAGAGAGGCTAATTAATTAAGCGGGATAGGGAATAAGCGAAAATAGTGAAAAAAGGAGATTAATTCACTTTTATTTACTGTGGAAGTTATGAAGAAAGGTTACATAATTGATTCATATAGGTAATTGGAATATAGAAGTGCAAATATATTAATATTTTTGTATGTGTTTTTTTGTTTGTTTTTTTGGCGCGCGTGTTATATACATGTTTGTCTCTTGGGGTATTCACATTCACTTAGGTAAAAGGACATACTTTTTATTATGATACATTTATTTTTAGTGAAAAGCAATTAATATTGAACTTACTTAGTTATGAAAGTTTTATAGAAATAGTTTTGGAATGCTAGGGTGCAAAGAGCAGATAAATTGGGTTGATAAATTGATGCATTCTAAAAATAAAAAAAAATTAGGGAAGAGGGAGGGGTTCTCCTTATTTAATTTTTGGAAAAGGACATAGTTGCATGGTGATGCATTTATTATAAGTAAAGGATAATATACGTTTTATACTGATCCCTCTCTTTCTTCTTTTTTTTTTTTTTTTTTTGAAAGTTGGAAATGACAGGGATATGATTACCCAAATAATGTTTTTTTTATGCATTTCTTATTTTCTATATCAAAAAAAATGTGGTATCGTAAAGTGGTTATCTTTATAATGTGCATGATGACATGTTAAAGTAATTTGTAGTAGAGAATTGAGACATAACTAATGACTTGTTTACGCACGATGATAATCAGGCAAGGGGCGACTCTTTTGTTCTGGAACGCTCTTGTGTGATTTGTATAGAGGAAGGTTCTAGATGTGCATTGGTACATAAGGGACATTGATAGAACCAGCTGAAATAGTTGTTTTGTAAGCTACTGCCTATCATATTCAGTGGTCCCTTTTGCATTGGTACAGAAGGGACATTGATAGAACCAGCTGAAATAGTTGTTTTGTAAGCTACTGCCTATCATATTCAGTGGTCTTTTAGTTGTGCCTTATAAATTTGAATACAGTACCATCTGTCAGTGGTATTTGGTACATGACCTAACTGGGGATAATGAGTGAATATATAGCCTGTTATTATGCAAAACATGTTTGTCCAATAGACCGTGTCCAATAGACCGCTTCTGGTGGTGTGTGCGAATGGTATGCGTGTGGCGTCGGAATCCCCGTCGGCGGGCTTAGCAGGGGTGACCATGTCCGGCAAGCTAGCTTGCCGGACTTGGTTACTATTGTTGGGCTTGACGACGGGGAGGCTGACGTCATGCGCGTGTTATTTGCATATACATTACAGAGGCGGTCTATGTAGTTATTTTTTTTACTATCATGGTCACATGTATTCAGGGCCGTGACACGTTTATATTCAAAATGGGTACTGGACAGTTAGGGTAATGCGTTTTACTTTGCTGCTTTGGGAGCAGTTGTGGAATGCTATAGAATATTCATATAAGCTGTGTATTATTGTAAAGCGAAAGGTGGTGTGAGGGCACTGATGCATAATGAACGGTCATGAAAGACTTCCTATAAAGGGACCACTCTGGGATGCAAATAATGCAGATTAATGGTATCTGGTCCCAATAATTGTACAGCCATGGTTAATTTGTTTATTTTGTTTCATTGAGTATTGTTATTGAGTGGTATTTTGAAGGAGGGGCTGTTTTCGTTGGAAAGATTTAGGTCGGTATATACGTAGATAAGGTGTTTAATCTGTTTATATGCAAAATAATGCTTTGGTATGAAGAATGTATAGTTGATGTTTATATGAACAGGCCTGGCATCATTAGGTAATGGTGACATTTTTCACTGAAAGAGTTAAGCCCAGGTGAATTAGTGGCTTTATTTAGAGGATTCGAGATCTTTAAGGTATACATGGTATATGCCATGTTAAAGGAATGTGTGGACTATTGTAGTAGTTGTTTACTCTGATGTATAGCAGGTGCGTGCATCATCATTACTTTGAACAGACGTGCGCGCATTGTTTACATGCACTGCTGAGGAGGTTTATTATTAATTGATGATAAGTGCATGCATTTCCCTATGCACATCATCGGTAAGGTATCTTTATTTTTATTTTTTTTGTCTTTCTTTTGAAATGTAATGGGCTTAAAAGGCAGCTCTTGATTTGAAAGAAAAAGGCAAAGATTAGTCAAAGAGTAAATGTTGTTTTTTTTTAAAAATTTTTTAAAGGTAGAGTCATACTAGGATAATATTGAGGGAATATTGTCTTGATATGAGGAAGTGTGAGGGGGGAGCTTGACGGAGTAGGCCTACTTCCGGATTTTTAATTTTTGTTTGTTTTTGATGTTAGTTCTCGATGGTGGACAGGGGTGGGTGGGGAAGGGTGCGTGTGTGTTGTGTACGGGTTGGGGTCTGCTCACAGTCAATATGTTTTTTGATACGTCATGTAGGTTTCGTTGTAGTTATTTTTTTTGTATAAACATGCTCACGGGGGATACAGATCACGCGGTAATTATAAAGATTTTATATACCTGTAAAATAAAATGGTGAATTTTTCTTGGATTACTTTAAATGTAAGAGGGCTACGGAATAAGGATAAAAGAACACGCATTTTTGAATGGTGTAAATGTAAAGGATCTGATATTTCTTTTTTACAGGAAACATATAGTACTATAGAAGTAGAAGAACAGTGGAAGAAGGAATGGGGCGGGCCAATGTTCTTTAGCCATGGGTCAAACCACAGTAGAGGTGTTCTTATTTTATTTTCGCCCCTTTTAGATTTTAAACGGGATGCAGTTGTAATAGATGAAGAAGGGAGGTACATTATATTTAAAGGGGAAATACAAGGGGTTACATTTTTGTTGGGAAATGTGTATTTCCCTACAAGAGATAAAGTACAATTACAGGTTGATTTTTTGAATAAGCTAGATAAAAGTATATCTGAAGTTTTTGATAAGGATTATTCGGTAATATTAGGGGGAGATTTTAACACTATAATGGAAGGGGGCATGGATTATGAAGGGCCAAATATTGTATTAAAATCTAGGTTTATTGAGGTATTAAAAAGTTTTTTGAATAAATATGATTTAGAAGATATATGGAGGAAAAGGAATCCTAATGTTAGACAGTTTACTTTTAGACAAAGGTCGCCCTTAGTCCAAAGTCGTTTAGATTATTGGTTTATATCATGTAGTTTAGAAAAATTAGTGAATAAGTGTGAAATTTTGGTATCGATAACACCGGACCATTCGGGCATTAAATTACAATTTCAGCATTTAGTGGATAAGTTTGTTTTTGGAAAATCGTATTGAAAATTTAATAATAGTTTATGTATGGATAACAATTTTGTTGAGGGGATGCATGATATAATATTTGAATTGAAAAATGAATGGGGACCTAGGATTTTGAATAAATTAGTATTTTGGGATTTTTTGAAAATGAAAATGAGGGAATACGCCATGAAATATTCACGTGAAAAAGCGAAATTAAGGAAACTTGAAATAGAGACGTTGGAGACTGAAATTAAGGATTTAGAAAATCAGTTAGTCAACGGGGCATCTAGGTATGTTATTGATAGTATTAAATTGAAAAAAGATAAGTTGAATAAATTGTATGATTTTTCTCGACAGGGCATTAAAGTTCGTTCTAGAGCAGCTTGGTTTGAAGAAGGGGAGAATAATACTCAGTATTTTGAACAATTGTTGAAAGTAAATAAGAGGAAAAGTGTCATTAGAGAAATGTATAAGGAAAATGGAGAAATTACTAGGGATAAAAATGACATTTTAAAAGAGATAAAGACATTTTATGAAAAATTATATTCTTTGAGAAATGATAGTGGTCAAAATAATGGTTTATTTTTTGATGATATTTTAAAGTTAAGTGAACAGAATAAAGAATTATGTGAAGGTAAAATGACGAAAGATGAGTGTTTTAAGGTTTTGAAAGAAATGAAATGGAATAAATCCCCTGGAAATGATGGGTTCACGGTGGAATTTTATGATACATTTTGGCCCTTATTAGGGGATTTGTTGGTAGAAGTATTGAATGAAACATTTGTAAGGGGGGAATTGACGGTATCTCAAAAACAAAGGACTATAACATTGATAGAAAAAGAGGGAAAAGATGCGAAGCAGATTAAAAATTATAGACCCATTACACTGTTAAATGTAGACTACAAAATATTATCGAAGGTTTTAGCAACTAGGATTAAAAAGGTTTTAAATGAAATAATTCATTATGATCAGGTGGGATATATAAAAGACAGAAATATTGGGGAAGCGGTTCGATTAATAGAGGATATATTATTTTATTCTAAACATTCTTTAGAGCAAGGACAGGGGTTTCTGATTGCGGTAGATTTCGAAAAAGCTTTTGATTCTGTATCCCATCAATATTTATTGAAAGTGCTAAAATTGTTTGGTTTTGGTGATTCGTTTTGTTCTTGGGTGAAGATATTATATAATGATATAAGTAGTTGTATTATGAATGGGGGTTATTCCACTGGTTATTTTGATATAGAAAGGGGGGTCAGACAAGGTGATCCATTGTCGCCCTATTTGTTTTTGGTTGCAATAGAATTATTGGCAAATGAAGTAAGGAGGGACAAAATAATTAAAGGGATACATTTTGGGGAGCATGAAATAAGACAAGTATTGTATGCAGATGATATGACGATTTTTTTGAAAGATTTAGACTCCATAAGAAGGTTGCAATATATATTTGAAGAATTTGAAAAAGTAAGTGGTTTGAAAGTTAATAAGGAAAAGACACATTTTATGTATATGGGTGAGGAAAATGGGAAACCAGATGGGCCTTTATTTGGACAATTTGTTAAGGAAGTAAAAATTTTAGGTGTTAATTTCTCGGTCGATTTTAGATTAAAAGATGATTTAAATTACAAAGAAATATTAAGTAAAATTAAAAAGCTTCTAGGTTGGTGGAAACAACGGGATTTGACTATTATGGGTAAAATACATTTATTGAAAACGTATGCATTAACAAAGTTGAATTATGTTTCATCTCTCCTTGTTGTTCCCCTATGGGTTTATATAGAAGTGGAGAAAATATCGTTTGATTTTATATGGGGAGGGAAGGATCGTATAAAAAGAAAAATTATGTATCAAAATTATAATTATGGTGGAGTAAAAATGATTAATTTTGAAATATTTGTTAGAACGCAGCGGATAATGTGGGTGAAACGATTATTATATGGAGAAAGAAATTTGGGATGGAAGTTATTTTTTGATTATTGCTTAAGTTCAGTAGGAGGAAGGCTAATTTTCTTATGTGATTATGAAATGCAAAAGATGAAGTTTAGGTTCAAGATTCCACCTTATTATTTGGAAATGTTGAAAGCTTGGAAAGAGATTGATAATTTAAGGCATTTTAATGGTTGTATGAATCCAATTATTTTTAATAATAGGAATATATGTATACAAAAAAATAAGATGGTATTTGATAAAGAATTATTTGAACGAGGGATTGTTATGTTGAACCATGTTATGGATAATGGACATGTTAAACCCGTTGCATACTTTTTGAACCTTGGTATGAGAGGTGACAACTTACTCACAATAATTGATATATATCATGCGATTCCAAGGGATTGGAAAATTGATTTAGGTTTGATACAATTTTGTGAGGTAGACTTAATAAATTATAATATTAATTTATATCTTTTGGATAAAAAATTAAGTTTTAAGGATGTACCATCAAGAAAAATATATGATTATTTTATTAGAGAATTGCAAAAGACATATGATTTACAGATAAGAGATGGACAAAATGATTTTAATTTTATAGATAAAGAAATGTATGAATGTTTTTTTAGACCAAGAATAACATTAATAATTGGGAAACAGAGAGAGTTTCAATTTAAGTTACTCCATGGGGCAATTTACACTAAAGATAATTTATTTAGATTTGGATTTGTTGAAGACAACTTGTGTTCGTACTGTAAACGGGAAAGGGAAACATATTCGCATTTATTTTTATTTTGTTTAAATGTAAAATTGACATGGCAAGCTTTGATACAACGTTTTTTGTTAGATGAAATAAAGGACTTAAATTGGCGGGATATATTTGTTGGATTGTCAGGTAATTCAAATAGAATAAAATGTTGCAATACCATCATTTTTATGGTAAAATATATTTTATTTGTATTTAGAAAAGAGGGTGTTCTACCTAATGTTGATAAAATACAGAAACTGTTATTGGATTATAAGGCCCAGGAAAAGGGAATAGCAATTAAAATGGGAAAATTAGGACTACATTTACAAAAATGGGAAACGGTAAAATTAGAATAAGATTGAAAGAATGAACTCTTCATATGTGATGTTTCCCCCGTGAGCTTGTAAAAAAAAAAAAAAAAAAAAAAAAGTATTTTAAAAGTATTGATTTAAATATCATTTTGTAAGCATTATTATTATTATTTATTTTTTTTAATTTTTATTTTTTTTAAAGGATGTGAGCAGATTTCCGGGGTAGGGTGGGGGGGGGGGGGGGGGAGGGTGAGTGTGTAGGGGTGGGGAAGGGGGGATGAGAGAAGTAGCGTGTCTTACTTCTTTTTATTTTTTGTTAAATCTCCATTGTGTTTAATTTTTGTGAATTACACTTGATTTGTACACTTGAGATGTAAACTTGTATTTTCAAAAATGTTATTCAATTGTAAATGTTATGTTAATAATTTGGAGAAATAAAAAATCATTTAAAAAAAAAAAAAAGTGCGTGTGTGTGTGTGTGTGTGTGTGTGTGTGTGTGTGTGTGTGTGTGTGTATAAATGAAAAAATATGGCTGTTTCACTTGAGTATACTAGCAAATAATACAAACAAGATGGGTTGAACGTATCACGCTCCACACTATTATTATTTTACTACTTTTATCACGCTATTTCACACACTTTCCCTTAGTATGCCGGTAAAACAAACAAACATGCTCCCAAAAGATTGAGTAACTTACGGTAAACTTCGTCAAATTATATGCATAGGTAGTTGAGTTTAATAATGCAAATTCAATGTAGACACTTTCGGTAACATCAACCCCTGGTTTTATGTCAGCAAGGAGTAGAAGAATGTGGTTGGTTTAATACGACCCAGCCAGTCCAGGCTTTAAAGGGATTTAGTTACATTGCCAAACTATACCAAATTTACTTAGGACTCTAACAGTTCTCACATGGAACAGTTTTTAGTTTTACAAATTTCTCTTTCGTTATAAATACATTCATGATTGAAATGTTTGTACTTGACAAATATCCCTGGTAGAATTTAACATCAAATGTTCACTCATAGGACATATCAAATCGCAGAAGTACATCTTTTATCAGCGCTTTGTTTAGTTTTTGCACATGTCAACAAAGTGACTAGATCCCCTTAAAGCAGAGATGAATCGTATATTAAGCAACGCGCTCATACGATGCATTACATTGTACGGTACGTAGACCTATCAGACTGAGGGTGGCGCCGCCGCAAATTGGCGCCCTTTCCCACTCTGCGAGCTACTCGCCCGTTACTCGCCAAGTAAAATGCTTTGATGTTTCGGCCGTACCACATCAAAAAGCGTCAGCTTGAGTTTATAAACGTATCCCCTTCATTGCCACTTTCATTCCCTTATCTTGCACCCCATCTCTCTCCCCCTCTCGCTTTCTTTCACATTTCTCCTCTTCTCTCTCGTTCTCTCTATTATGAATATTTCAGTTGAAATCGGCAACACACAGATGCACATTACGCACACGTACTTGCAAAGAACATAGTCTTGTAAGCTTTCTCTCTGCCTCTCTCTTACCTATACTGTATAGGTTTTCCCCGTCATTTTAACCCATTTATCATTCAATTTGATAAATTTGTACTTTAATTTCGTCCCGAGCAGCCGAGAATGTGCCAATGCCAACTTCAATTTCGTCTATTGTCGACCAATTTCACAAAAAGTCCATTCAATTTAGTCAATTTAGTCATTATTTTGCAGTACGATTCAAATTCGTCAGTCACAGATGTGTTCAGCAACTGTGACCGATGAATTTGAATTGTTTTCGACGAAAATGCGTGACAAACGACTAAATTGAATGGACTTTTTGTGAAATTGGTCGACAATAGATAAAATTAAAGTTGGCATTGGCACGTACGTTCTCGACTTCTAGGGACGAAATTTGTAAAAATTTAATTACCAAAGTGTTAAAATGGACGGGAAAACCTATATTTAAAATATTAAATGTAAATTCGTCTTCCCTCTCTCACTCCGTTGGTGTATAATTGTACCCTCTTTTGTGCTGCCCTTATTCTGTAATGCCAATCAGTCTCAGTTTATAGTAAGACCAGCAATTTCTCTGTTATGTTTTTCATAGATACATTTGAAATCCTTCTAAAAGTAAAAAATACAAGATACCAAGACCAACCATGATTCCATACCGTACGTTATGATGTGCAATTAATTGCAGCTGTATTTATTGTTTACGTATGGTTAAAAGGGGTTTAGAACCGCGTGCACTATACACGTTATGTGAGTAGCAGTCGACCATTAGGACACTTTCAAAATCTTCTTCGCTATTGTTCGTCAAAATCGCCTTACGGCAAATGGAGTTAAAGTGAGCTACCATAGGAAGCCTTCTTCATCTACACATTAAAGGTCTACTCTATCGTTTCTTATATTTATTCAAATGGAAATAAGTGCGGTAAATATTTTGCGGTATTTTACTTCAGGGCTTGCATTAAAATTCTGTTATGAAAAAATAGTTGCTAGCAGCTGCTCATGAATATTATTCGGAATATTTCAGCGATGTGAGAAAAATTGCATCAACGATTAATTATCAACAAAGAGTAGTTATCAATACCAATAAGTAAACCACGAGGTGCTGATACAATAGCATTATACATGGCTTTGTTATTATCATCAACGATTGTTTTTGATATATATTTCGGAATGATCGATAATAATTGATAATTAATCGTTGATGCAATTTTTCTCACAGCATCGCTGAGATATCAGTTAAAAGCTAAAACTGCCTTAGCTCCGTTTGTGGGAGGTTTTTCCTAACCAGATAAAATAATCATAACAAAAAAACATGACTTAATTGGCACTTCTCTTCAGTGTAAGAGATTTTGTGATATGTAGTGATACCTTTAATTTTTCAAATGACGCACTAGAGGAGAAAGTTGAGAGCAGTGGAGAATAAAGGAGACTCTACTCTGTCTCAAAAGAAGGAGACAATAGCGCGCATCCTTACAAAACTTTTCTGCTTGTTCACCCGTGCGAAGACATCGCACATAGAAGTGGTCCGTTATGTGTACCCACCATTAGATGGGGATAGGGACATTAAAAACCACAACCGCTGTACGGTTTGCAAAACAACTTTACAGGAGCTTTCACCTTTTTGACAAGTAGTCTTTATAATCAGACCATTAAGAAGCCCTGAAGTATGGTTGCATTCTAATATCAGTACAATAAAGGAACGTATAAACTTTTTTTAAATTAATGCATCAGCTCAGATACACATACCGGCAAGCAGGCACATACAACTTTAGTGGTCCATTCTTTAGATTAATTTTGCAATATATACATTCTGCGTTCAAGATTTCTGTACCTTGATTCAATTCAATTCAATTTCAATTCAATTCAATTCAATTGACATAAAATTCTGAATTATAACATTTATCAAAACACAATTCAACAAAAATCGCATAAACATGTATTTGATGCTAATTACATTGTCATGCTCCGATTAGTATTTATTTATTTATTTATTATATGCCACATTCCAGGTCGCATGATTAAAATTGCACATATCAGTTAAAAACTATTGACGAGAAATATATCAATCAAACTCGCTTTGAAAATAAACCGAGTAAAATAGGTACCGCAAAAACAAAAAATAATGATGTTTGGAATAGAAAGACTAGCCATGCTAACCCCACATCAAGTAACGTATGAACATTATAATCCAAACATCGATATCTTTAACAAAAGCACTATTGATTAATTAGTTCTCATGCATTATCGATGGGGGTATAGGGTATTGAACTGAATAAAGCCCATTTTCTAAACTATACACGAAGATGATGAACTGTTAAAATCTTGTTGGTTATTGTATCTTATAGATGGCAATAATAATTACCAGAGTGTATAACAGAGGTACCGTGTTTATTGAATACGATGCACTGTCATTGATCGCTCGTATACTCGTACACTGGCAACAACTTTTCATTTACCAGTTTCACTGACTCTGTGTTTTTTTTTAGCATAGCCTGAAATGTAGGCCCTTTTTGACGGGTCGATCGGGATAAATAGTTTGGTTTCAGTTTGGTGTAAGTTTTAAACTGAGCACTCTGGCTATCGCAAACTTCGGAGTTCATTTGGCATAGCGCATCACCTGTAATACATCGTCTGTTTGAGTTTTGACGAATTCTCACGTATACGTGGATCAAACACCGGACATTAATTGACGCTGTGTATTGACGGGAAAATGTGCAATCCACAGTTAGGGTATAGTTCGGACCACTGTGTAAATTTGTCTCCATAAACTCGGTTCATAGTTAGTGGTTGTCATCGATGATATATAATTTCGCTTTGATGAGTTGGTGTAAAACATCGTATAAACAGTAGACTATATAATCAACAACTTTTTGATACCGCGAGTACGTGGAAACCATCATATAAACAGCAACGAATAATTGCTAGCCTTTTGATGTAGGCTGCCGCCTAGAAAGATTGAATGATTTATTCGTCTTTTTGCTGAATATTTTGGAAGATCTTGAGTGAGCTTTTACACAAACTACCTTCGGAAATATGGAGTTAAAACCTGGATATCTACCACTCGTACTGCTGATACTTGGGGCAGGATGTATCATAGGTAAGACATGTCTTATTGATTCTTGTTTATTGATGTTGTTTGTTCTGAAAAGTGAATGCACTCGTTGAATATAAGACAGTGAAATTATGTTCTTGTCAGTAAAGATAGTGTGTTACTTGTTATAAGATTATTATCAGTTGGTACGAACTAATCATTCTTATACTCATATCATTATAATCAGCATTGTATATAACTCGTTGTATAATTATTTATAGTTGTTTATAATGGTAACATTAATAGGATGTAGTGTTTAATTGTGGAAGCTAATTATATGCTATACGTGTATTAGTGATGATATTATTATTACAATTACACATCAACATGTTCATTTTTATGTTGATATGAAGTACAAGTATACTCCATTTTTGTACTCGTCCAGCAAAAATACAATTTCGAGAAAAACAAGTACATAATGTACATAAGAGAGTTTAAGTAGGGTTCAAATCGGTACAATTAAAATATCAAACATCTAGTAACTTTAATTTGTAGACATGTGCAAAAAGTGATGAATGGTTAACAAAATGTGTATTTTTGTGAAATGTGTTTCCACGTTAAATGGATGTTATATGGCCAAGTAATAAGGGAAAATGCAAAGTGATATTTGAGAATTCATTGCATTAACTTTGTACACAGTTATAACTTTCTGGTGGATAATTAAAAATCCGAACACTTAAATCGTAATTTATTATCTCTTTAACAAAAGCGAAATTCGAAAAACCGATACCTGCTCCATGCATGCTTCTTAATACGAATACAACAAGGTATAAGAAAAACACTAGTCAAGTGTAATTGTTCTGAGTAAGTTTTGTGGATTTTGACAATGTTACTACACCCCTTTAAATGTATATTTTTAAAAAGAAAAATCGCGTTTATATCGCTCCAATCTTGTGTGCCAGCATTTTACGACCGATGAAGGCAATACATCTTACTTTGAAATAACTATTCTACAAATAAAAAATGAACATGGCAATAATTAATCATGACATTAAAGTAATAGGTATGTACAAAGTAGCGTGGCGTAGCGTGGTTATAATTGGATTCCGAATTCTGTCCACGTTTGTATACAATTTATGGGAACTTGTTTGCGCCTGGACGTTAATTATGTCCGCGGGTGTCATTAGGAAAATGGAATCATACAAAATAAAGCTTTTGTGAATTGTGCCACTCATTTATTGACGTGATTAATTAATGTATCAATAAATAACCAGGTATATACGATGATGCAAATGCAATGGAAAGTAAAGAGAACAGTGGTGTATCCATGAGGGGCACTGACCCCCCCCCCCCCCCAAAAAAAAAAAACACAACAAGTTGACAAAAACAATATAATCTTTAGAAAAAGGTAGATAAATACATAATGCGTGCCCCCCCCCCCCCCCCACCTCCCTGCCCAGTGGCGTAGCGTGGTCGGACTGATTGGGGGGGGGGGGCACGAAAATTATTGGGGGGGGGGGGGCACACCTTATGTATTTCTTTGTTTTTTTCAAAAAAGTCCTCTTATGTTTTCTATTGTTTTTTCGAAATTATTGGGGTGCACGTGCCCCCCCCCCCCCCCCCCGTAGCTACGCCACTGACCTGCCCAATCGGTCCGACCACGCTACGCCACTGATAGGGAAAATATTAAGATGAAAAGATGTATAAATTGAATAATAACATGAAATGCAGCTTCTTGACAACAAATTCTGACAATTTTTCAACATTACACATTCTGAGAACAAAATAAAAATAATGATTGCCCTTAAAAAAAATAATGAATAGACAATGTTTGTTATCACATGACATACAGTGACAAGAAATTTCCGTTGAAAAGAAAACATAATTATCCTATAATATTACTGCCTATTACCACAGGCCCGTAGCCAGGATTTGTCAAGCGAGGGGGGGGGGGGGGGGGGGGGGGGGGTCCGTCGCTAACAAGTTCGCGGCCAAGGCCGATACCACTACATGGTTAAGTTGTTGACCATTGGTTTAGATGGTCGAGACCTCTAGAAAGTGGACCCGAGACCGGTAAAAAGTGGACCGAGACCGGCAAAAAGTGGACATTTCTGAATTGGGGGGGGGGGGGGGGTGCGTACGCACCCAACGCACCCCCTGGCTACGGGCCTGTACCATCATCGTAGCTATCATTACAAATATATAATTACAGGTAACATTATCCTGATTAAATTTGCATTATTTTGTTTTTGTTATGGACACCCCCATGGCTTCTTCACAGACGGTCATGTATATTACGTACATTGTTTATCAAAGAACAAAATGCAGACACACGTTTTGTGTTGCAAACTTCAATCAACAATAATATTTTCGATAATAATGTGACAACATCTATCAAGCGATGTCACCAAGTCTATGGTTATGAAAAAATATATATCAATGATATGTGTGTTATTCATTGCAGAGCATGGTAATAATTTGTTTTCCTATTTGATTTTTCAATTTGCATAATGCAGAGCTGTCAAGTCTCCCTGAAACTTTACCGATATCTTTGCATCCTGACAGACACATTTCGAAATCTCTTTGATTAAGGAAATATGTTGTCAAATTGTGGTGCATTTTCATTACTTTAAAAATTATGGAAAGCCGTTAGTTTCTTTTAAACAATTTTGTAACATTTATTTTAAAAGTCATGCAATGTTGATTGAAATCATTGATATTTTCTATTATCAAAAGGGGATGTCATGTTCTTGACGTAAAATTTATGAAAAGTCTAAAATACTTGCATCTTTGCTTATGTATATATTTTATTCCAAGGCTACGAATGGCTTTCCATAATTTTTAAGTCCAACTTAGAGTTAAGTTCAACTTAGGATCTTTGTGAAACACCCCCCTGCATGGTTGCTGCCAGAACGCTCCCTGAATTAGACATGTGAATCTTGGCAGTTCGGATAATCATAATAATGGAGTGCTATTTTGGTATCATTACCTTACAGCACTGTAAACAGTATACTGTGCAAGCATCAACAACAAATTGAATCTTCTGTTTCCTCTCTAAGTGTATTGTTTCACAAAATTATAATGTGCGGCCATTAAATGCATTGCCAATGTCAATGAAATCCATTAATAAATTATAATTAATGTTTAATGGCATACAAGATTTAGAAAATGTAAAGGCCATTCACGATATATTGCGACTACAGTATATACACATTATAGTCATGATTATACTAAACCTATTCCGCTTAATTAACTTCTGACTTTAATTGCATAAAGCCATGTCACTCTGCCCAACATACTAATCGATCAGCCGCCATTAAAATCATACGTATAAAACTATATACTGTACGTCTATTGATTTAAATGACAATTAAAACAAAATGTTCCATATACCCGTTAAAGAGGATATTAAGTTCTAGTAGTGATTTCTTTTTAGATAATATTCTACTGTTCTACCATCGATATCGATGTTACAAAATCGTAAACACGTTAAAAACGTCGGTTGAGAAAGAAACTGGCGGTAAGTCGAGATTTATACTTCAGAGATAATCATTGTGTAAAGTTTTGGAGCATTGCAGAAACAAAATTGAGCATGCAGTCTTTTATTTTTGATAAACACTCCCTAAAATAACATGGTTATCATCTGAGTATCCGGTATCACACAGAAAAAGCTCCGACCAACAAGATGTTCTGCATAACTTAATTTAAATAAATATCGGCTTAACGTCCTCCTTGCTCTCACCCATGTGCATGGGACATGGCATTAGAGGAAACACAGAGATAAATACATTTAAGACAATTCCTCCTTAATACGTGTTCACTTTCAAATTTGTCTCCTACCAAAACAAAAATACGTGTTGAAAATATGGCACACATTTCACGCGATTAAACGGGATTTAGTTGAAATATAGTATTCATCTATCCAGAAGTCAAGAATACCTTTAAAATACATCGTCCAATGGAGAGTAGATCCATAGCCATTAGCTATCGCAGCATCTAAGGTGAGAATCCATGTATGATTGATGGGACAGGATGTATTATCCGGGTTAGGATCCGCCGGTATAGTGGGATCATAGATTATTATGGGTGTACAAGGGGGGGGGGGGGGGGTGAGAGGTGTTGCCCCTCCCACGGTAGGGACTTTTTGGAATTTTGTCCTGTAATGAAAACAGGCTTATAGTTTTACAGCGTTACAAAATATTGACAACGTAAAATATGTCACTTCATAAAATTAAAAAATAATCACAAAATGTCACCCATGCAGTGACGGCAATTTGTTTTATTTTATTTCATGAATATTGTTATTTCTGTTTTTATTGTATTTATGTATTAATTAATGTATTTATTTATTTACTTGTTTATTTATTTTATATTTTATATTTCTATATAAAAATATATATATTTGGGGCTGAGGGGGGGGTGGGGGGGGGGGCTGCAGCCCTCAAGCCCCCATATCTGTACGTCAGTGATGGGAACAGGTGTTAACCTGTCTGCCATGTATAATGAGGGCTATCAAAGGTGTGCACACCACACGCGCGTATCTCTAACTTTAACCCATTGATTTATACGGGAACATAAATATGTATATACAATATACTCGATGGAAATTTGTTACTTAATTAAGGCGATAACGGGTTAATTTTGAGTCAAGTTGCCAATGTTGACATTGATGTATATGTATTGTGTAAAAGTGTAAGTTTATTAGGCGAAGGAGTGGTGAATTCGCAAATTGACGCACTGGGTTTTGATATTATACATGATATTGTATACATTCAATATTTCGTACTCATACCCAGCTAGCCACCTGACGTCGGGCCGATGTCGGAAGTTGGTTGGCGGATGTCGGCATATCGCCGTTGGCTCGAGGTTAAAATGTCCGCCAGCCCAACATCGTCACGACGTCATTTTTGTGATATATTGGCATAACGTCATTTTCCGACAATGGCCCAACATCATCTCATGACATGATGAATTATCAAAACTGAATTAACTCAGAAGGTTTGTTCACACCTTGTTGACTGCGTCATGAACTAATTTGCAACCAGTGTCTATTAATACAATTATGGTCATGAATTATTCATTCGCATGACCACTAAAAAGTATTCAAGTCGTGTATCAGTTTATTGTCATGGTTAGCAAAGCTGCTTTTGCCATTTTGGTGATAACAGTGAATTACTATGTAGCATGGAGAGAGAGAGAGAGAGAGTAAAATCATAAACAGATCACACCCGTTATTAATCATTATGCTGCACATTATTACCGAGTACTGCATGCATATTCCCCTGTAGCATGCAGTGGGGAAAATAGCATTATTACTCTCTTTGACGAAAAACAATCACTCAAGTTGTTTGTGCACTACATTTTCAGTTTTCAAAAAACTTTGTTTACAATTGTCTGTGTAATTTTTACACCCACGGATGATTTATGATAATTTTCTTCGAAAATTTGGCAATAAAAGATTGATAGTTTTCGTTTTCCGGATTTCCAAAAATCATCACGGGCCTTTGAGTTTGATTCCACTAGATATATAACCGTTTATTTAAAGCGTCTTATACACGAGTTTCTTGTCAAATACATTGTATATACAAAGCACTCTTGTATACATGTAGTTTAGATGCACACAATAATGTGGTACATGTCCCTAATTACATGAATTAATTACTGCACCCACGTAATGTACCGGTACAAACGGCCATCCCGTTGGTACTTACAAGGAATAAGTGCGTCAGTCCATGACAAAAAGTCAATGAATATTGTATTGTTATTTTAATGAGCAGAGTTGTTTTTTTTTTTCTATGGAAATTTTGGAGCTCGATATAGGTCAATAATAAGATGATATCGAATTATCTGCGAAATAGCCTTGTGTATGGAATCGTTACCCATTGCTCCAAACACTGACAACAACGGTTGGGATGCTTGGGGCATCAGCCCCCCTCTCTCCCCCCCCCCCCCCCCTACCTCCATACAAATTCAACTGATACGATTTAGCGTTCAGCTATAAACAATTCTGTTTCACTCATCATTTAAACCACATCGAAAACCACCATTGTACATCCGGGAAGAAACACATATTGTTAACATTTCAGAACATTTGACAATATTCATATCAATTAGTTCCAAAATACTGTAACCTATACAGTCATGTATATATGAAATTATAACTGATGACGAAATAATACACAGTCGCGTACATATGAAGGGTCTGAAATTAATTACGATTTAAGACATGTTGAACATGAAAGTTGATACAGGGCTGCATGTTGATAATGGAGACGAAATCGAGGTAAAATCTGTGAAGGATTGTTTATGCTTATACTGACGTGAGTTTATGTTTCACCGTAAATTGGCCGACGACGTCAGAACGGCTAGTATCAAACTTGTTTTACGGACTGGTTTAAAGATAATATCAAGTAGCAGTGGCGTAGACAGGTTCTTACACCTGGGGGGGATGATTTGCCGTTCACCGGACCAAGACGAATTTGTTCGCGGCCGAGACCACCTGCCGAAATATTTCGAGACCAAGTGGCTCAGTGGGGGGGGGGGGGGGGGGGGGGGTGGATGTCAAGATGGTGGGCCGGAAGCAGTTTTGGATTGGGGGGGGGCTCACGATTTTATGTGTTTAGGGGCTCATGCCCAACCACACTCACAGTGCTGCCAACTTTGAGCCAGATGTGAGAGTGAGACATTGCAATGAGCGAAGCGACCAAGCCCGAGGGAGCGAAGTGACTGAGCGAGGGGAGGGTGTGGGAGGGGGGTGTCCCCCCTCCCACGGTAGGGAGCTTTTGCATTTTTAGACTTGAAATTGTGCAATCTGGTGCTTACCTAGATAGGAAATTCGGGCTTAAAATTGACTGTATCTGGGAAAGCGTGTTATGATTTGATCGACGAGATATTTTAAATATATTTGACGAAGAAAACAAATAATTGACACACTAATAAATATGCACCCCAACACAGGGAGCGAAATTACTGAGCGGGGGAAGGGTGTGGGAGGGGGGTGTCCCCCCTCCCACGGTAAGGAGATTTTGCATTTTTGGACTTGAAATTGCGCAATCTGGTGCTTACCTAGATAGGAAATTCGGGCTTAAAATTGACTGTATCAGGGAAAGTGTGTTATTATTTGATCGACCAGAAAATGTAAATATATTTTCACGAAGAAAACAAATAATTGACACACTAATAAATATGCACCCCAACACAGGGAGCGAAATTACTGAGCGGGGGAAGGGTGTGGGAGGGGGGTGTCCCCCCTCCCACGGTAGGGAGATTTTGCATTTTTGGACTTGAAATTGCGCAATCTGGTGCTTACCTAGATAGGAAATTCGGGCTTAAAATTGACTGTATCAGGGAAAGTGTGTTATTATTTGATCGACCAGAAAATGTAAATATATTTTCACGAAGAAAACAAATAATTGACACACTAATAAATATGCACCCCAACACAGGGAGCGAAATTACTGAGCGGGGGAAGGGTGTGGGAGGGGGGTGTCCCCCCTCCCACGGTAGGGAGATTTTGCATTTTTGGACTTGAAATTGCGCAATCTGGTGCTTACCTAGATAGGAAATTCGGGCTTAAAATTGACTGTATCAGGGAAAGCGTGTTATTATTTGATCGACCAGAAAATGTAAATATATTTTCACGAAGAAAACAAATAATTGACACACTAATAAATATGCACCCCAACACAGGGAGCGAAATTACTGAGCGGGGGGAGGGTGTGGGAGGGGGGTGTCCCTCCTCCCACGGTAGGGAGATTTTGCATTTTTGGACTTGAAATTGTGCAATTTGGTGCTTACCTAGATAGGAAATTCGTGCTTAACATTGACTGTATCTGGGAAAGCGTGTTATGATTTGATCGACCAGAAATTTTAAATATATTTTAAAGAAGAAAACAAATAATTGGCACACTAATGAATATGCACCCCAACACAAACACAAATATTGTATTTATATTTAGCGTCATACACAGTTCCAACATCACCGTATGCCACATTATGTATGATCTAACAACTTAGCCTATTGCCAAGAATGAGTCCCGAGGGGCGAAGCTACCGAGGGCTGGGGCAGAGCCAAATAGGGAGGGTTTGGGAGGGGGTATCCCCTTCCCACGGAGAAGATTTTGCATTTATATAATATACTTGAAATGGTGCAATTTGGTGCACGTCACACAAGCAGCCAGAGCAATGCCAGCCTACACTGGAACTACGTGGCCCGGTATACAGAAAAACAAAACTCACCCAAGACCATACGCAAGTTACACAACAAACTGAGATATTCTGTTCGCGCGCGAAGCGCGCAGCGAAAATTGAAAATGGATGTATAAATTACTTTGTTAACGTTAGAATTAACAAGTCTTAGCTCATACAACTAATGTTTTCTTTCCCACTCGTATACAGATACATACAGAAAAAATATATCATTCCCTAAAACCTGGGGGGGATGATTGTACACGTCATCCCCCCCACCTTGTGTGGTGGGGGGGATGCATCCCCCTCATCCCCCCCGTTGTCTACGCCCCTGTCAAGTAGAACGTTGCAATCAAACTCATTTCTATTAGTTCAGGGGATGTTTCACAAAGAATTTAAGTTGAACTTCTATTCTAAGAAAGATTTAACATTATATTAGAAATAAAACATATTAAAAAGCAAATTGAAATGCAAATGTTTTTAGACTTTTAGGACATTTTTACACAAAGAACATGATATCTCCAGAACGATAGCATGCGATATTGATGATTTTAACTAAATGTCAAGTTGCATTTCAAACGATTTTATTAATTTAATAACAACTGATGGCTTTTCATAATTATAAGTCGTACTAAGAGTTTACCTTCAACATATTAACATCTTTGTGAAACGCCCCCTGCATGGGTGATTAATTTGCATAATTATATGTAGTAGGACCAGATCAAATCTGATTACCGGTATAATATTTTGTCAGTCGTTTTGTGCTAAGTGCCTCTATTCCATGACACGTCTAGACAACAGGCGTACTAATTAAATATTATTGATGTCAATAGGCATAACAGATTATCCACAGGGACTGAATCAACATGGGTTCAAAACGATAATCGATATGAACCGGGATGTGTCAGTCATCAACCTATTAAAGGGATCTATTAGTAACATCGTCCAAATCCACAACAATTAATTAGAGATCTAATGGTTCTCTCATATCGTGTTATATTCGGGTGCGATTCGATATTCCGAAGGTTTGTTTATCCGAAAATGAGATAGGGTTCGATAGTCCGAAGGTTCGTTTATCCGAAAATGAAATCGGGTTCGATATTTCGAAGGTTCGGTAATCCGAATATGAAATGAGGTTCGTTAGTCCGAAAATGCAAAAGGGTTCGTTAATCCGAAAATGATGTGGGGGGCGTATTGAACTTTTCGGATTAACGACCCTCATTTCATTTTCGGATAAACAAACCTCATTTTATTTTCGAATTAACGATCCCCATTTCATTTTCAGATTAATGAACCTTCGGAATATCAAACCCGATTTCATTTTCGGAGAAACGAACCTTCGGAATAACGAACCGTCGGAATAGCGAACCTTCGGAATAACGAACCTTCGGAATAACCGAGCCTTCGGAATAACGAACCTTCGGAATAACGAGCTGTAACCGTTATATTCGTATCACCAATAGAAGCATTGAACATGTTTTATTTTCTAGTGGACACAACAATAAACATTTGATTAACCATTCATCACTATTTGCACATGTCAAAAACATTACTAGATCCCTTTATAAGGGAACTAACATCCGAACATTATGCATTAAGTTATAATATATTTTGATGTTTTAGCAACCAAATAATGATAGATATTATGAAGAAAGATTTGTGAAAGTTTGAAAGAAAACGAACACTGTTTACCTAGTTAAAAAAACGAATATTGAGTTCATATTTTATCACCGAATACTGATGGCCTGCCGTAGATTTGTCGCAGTAATAATCATCCGTTTGATCTTGACGATATCCGCACCCGTGTATACAGACAGACGGTACGGAATTCATGGAATTTGCGCGCGCTCGGCTCAACAGTACACGGGTCGGGAAGGTTTCCCACGCGCGCTGGCCGGACGTGTTCAGCTACGGCAATTGTACTTTTTATCAAAAGCGTTAGCAACACTTTCGAAATAATGATTTTCAATGGTAAATATCTTCATACTAAAGGGACATTTGAAAAAATCTAACCTATTTTATTCTTCTCTTACCATAAGCTAAACAACACGGCAGAAGAGAAACGAGGAAGCTCCAAGTATTTTTCGTGGAGTTAGACACTACCTGTATCACTTTAAGTGATTGATGGATTTTGTCTTGCACATTGTTTTGTATCAATGCAAACAATATGTAGGCTATAATTTGTTTTATTTTGTTGTTTAAGTCTGTATGAATTGTCATTTCTTATTTTATTTTGTAGGGCCCCGATTATAAGCATCTACTGCTTCTCAGGCGTCCTAACCATTATTTTTCTTTGGTATTTTGTATATTGATTACTTTGCAACGATTTGTATTGTTTGTGTTGTTTTATAATGGTTGAATAAATGAATGATATGAAATTAATAATTATTACTATTTTAAGCAAATAGTACACAGAATCTGACTAAGTATATGACGTCAGTTCTGTCAAACCACGAACCATGTAGCGGGGGGGGGGGGGGGGGGGGGGGTGGTTGTCCTGAATCATAACAACTCTTCGATACCCTGATTACAACTATTGATAAAATAATTTCCGCATAATGGCCCGTTTAGACATATTACGTAATCGCCACCGTGGTCAAAATCAATATTGATTTTGTCATTTGAAAACGAAACAAGCCTCTCTATTATCGTTATAATTTACTGTATCAGGATGTCTCAGAAAAATATAAATAAACACATATAATATATTTACTTAAAGGGGACCACCACGCAAAGAACAACACATAATTAAATGTTTTGGTACCGTTTGGTGATATCAAATATATACCCAACAATTTGCAAAGGGTTGGTAATTCATAAACAAAGCAATTAATTTCCACCACTTACGGAACCACTACTATTTCCTGTTCTGTACGGGCCAAACATTTGCGAGTGCGCCAATGCTATTCACGCGTACGTTTGGAGGCAATATATTTCCGGGCGATTCGTTCGCTCTGGACAAAGTAATCTCGTACATTCAGACCCATTAACGCATGCTTTTAGAATGGAGATGCGTTTTCCAATTATATATTTTTTTCTGGAAACATATTTTTGTGAACTTGTTGATGGAATGGAACACTAAAGATGTTACCTTTCATTTATAAGAATATTATTTTTGGGTGGTGGTACCCTTTAATGCCGACAAGCTTTCATGTAAGATTGAAAGTACAAGAGGGTAGAACATCAAGAATAATTGATTAAATGATTATGGAATGAACTTACGCATTCCGAGAGTTTCAAAACTAAACGTGGTTATAGGTGCTACATACATTTCTGGTAAATAGCATCTTTATATCAAGTCAAATCGCACAAATACAATAACAAATCCCCTTTTCATCCTCTTCATCACTTCTCATTACAGGCGTTCAAGGATCCGACTCGGCAGAGAGGCTTTACAACAAACTGATGAATAACTACAACCGCCTGATCAGACCCGTCGCCAACGACTCCGAAGTCGTGGTCATCGACATGAGTCTGGTTCTCTCCCAGCTCGTCGACATCGTAAGTGTGAGAGGGAGGACGACAGTGGCGTTTTGTGGTTGCTGTTGTATTGTTTGTTTGATGTTGTTGTTGTTGTTGTTTTGTTGTTTTTTGGGGTGGGTGGTGGTGGGGTGAGCTCTCTCCAAATTTGTATTATACTTTGCAAGGCCCATAATGGGTTCTCCTTCACACGCGTGTAAAGACGTACTTTTTGGAATTTTTGGTATTTGCTGAACGGGTTTTCATAGCTTAAAACTAAAACGTTGTCAAATCATTAAAATGATCGTTAATAATAATTGATCATAACAATCCCCATGTAAATATAGCATGTTGAAAATTTGTGGGGAAGGGCCCGCATCCGTTATTCTCGATCTTTAGAGCCAACGAGCAATTTCATTGTGTGGGTTTTAACTGTACCTGATAACTATGGGTAATAATACTTGCTCTTAGAAACCCTGTATTAAGCGATTTATACATGCAAGCTATTATTATTATTATTAACGAGTAAAATAAGACAATGTCAAAGTGAGGGTAACTCATATTGTTGATTTTGTGGATTTAGAGAGCTTATTTCGCTGGGTTACATGACGACGTGCATGGGGCTGCTGTAGTTTTATGTCAGTATCTAATATACTTTGAATTTGATTTTAAAACTTCAAGCATTAATATAAACAAATGATATATTGCATAGTAAACCTTATGGTGCGCAACATGAAGCAATCACCACGTTGAATTTTTGTATTAATTTGGTTGTTCATTTTCTCGTCTCTTTAATCCATTTCGCCCACAGGACGAGAAGAACCAAATCATGATCACTAGCATCTGGCTAAAACAGGTAAGCAAACGGGTCCAATCATCAACATTGTTGGGTGGAATTCACAAAGGTGGTTTGTAGGTGGTTTTTACAAACCATGGTTTAAACCACGGTCTACATCTATGGAGTGCTGCTCGTAGTCAAGTAAAACAATTTTTTTTTCTAACGATATAACTGTTAGTGCTTGCTAACAAGCAAATTTCACCATCTGAGAAGACAAACATTTATTTGGTGCATTTAGTAAATGTGTTCCATCAACATTGTTAACAAGTAAGGAGTGTACATTCTTTCTCCATCAGTATACAAATGGTACTCCATAGATGTAGACCTTGGTTTAAACCATGGTTTGTACAAACCTCCTTTGTGAATCCGGGCCAGTATGTCTGTAAACTTTGTATATTCGATTTCCAAGTCAATCGGTATATACGCCCATTCCCTGGAACTCAAATCCCAGTTTTGGAGTTTTGGGAGCACCGTCCATGTTGTCCCGAAGGAGTTGGTAGTCGAGTTTGGATGAATGCTAACAAAGTAGGCTCATATCAAGAGCTCAATTCCAAAAGGCGCTTAATCCACTTTCCATAACAAATTGAGTTAACGATCTACATTTATAAGCTACGTAGCTATCGAGGAATCCACATTCTACGACAAATTACTCACTCAAAATCAAAATATAGAAAGTTCAATTTTCATATTCCCATAGGGACGTGTATACAAAGTTAGGCAAACAAACCTGTTTTCCTCGAAAGTTAAAAAAGGGGATATAGCGCCTTTTGGAAGAAAGCTCTTCATATACAATCATGTATGTATGTGCCTTTACATGTTCTCACAATTCTTCCCCCATTATACCAATCAAGTTATTTTACGTCTGAATTTCTAGTCATCCCATTACGTCTACATTCATCCATAAGGTGAAAATAATTAAAGTTAAACTTGGTCGATAATTGATTTGTTTATCTAACCCCTTACAAAACATAGTTTTAAAGGTGGTGTGTCTCTTTTGTAGAACCAAAATATAAAATTGTATAAAAATAAGACACAACGTATTTTGAAGAAAATATCATTTTAGAGAAGATTAGCACAATATCAAAATATCAATGTTTATACCTATTTTTCTTTGCTCCTTTTCAACCATAAAATAATTATTTCTAGTCAGTTTCCTCTATGTTTGAATTTAATTAATAAGCTGCATCACTTCGTGTGATTTAAAAGTTTAAAAGTGGATTTAATTATCCTTGGGATAGTGCCCGGTTTATGTAGATTCTTACTAATCGAGCAGTCAAAAGGGTTTCATGGGAACGTCCCCCGTTCAAGGGTCTTTGTGGCTCAATGGTTGAGCACCGGTCTAGCAATCCGGAGGTCTCGGGTTCGATTCCAGGCGAAGCCTATATTTCTTTGCTCATTTTCAATTATTAAAGATATTTATAGTCCGTTTCCTCTATGTTTGAATTTAATATAAATTTTGGTGAGATTATTATGGAATATATTTAATGAACGAAATGATGGCTGCAAAAAAGAGAGACCATTTTACACATTTAATTCGTTATAAAATGTTTCACTTCCTCCACAGGTGTGGAAAGACTACAAGTTCGTGTGGGACCCCGCAGACTACGACGGAATTTCAACCATCCACTTCCCCGTCGAACAGATCTGGCGACCCGATCTCGTCCTGTACAACAAGTACGTATATACCGTAGTGACGCCAATATTCGGCACCCAGTCATAACTAGCAAATTCGGTTATTCAACGTACATACCGGTATAAAAGTAGCTGAAGAGTTTTTACGTGATAATATAAATTGTACAACCATGTGAAATCTAGTTATCATGATAGAGCATTTACATTCACCCAATTCCTTCAAATATTTATAGTCATACCTGTAAAGTGTCCAAATCCATGAAAATTACTTGGAGCTTCCTCGTTTCTCTTCTACCGTGTTGTTTAGCTTATGGTAAGAGAAGAATAAAATAGGGTTGGATTTTTTCAAATGTCCCTTTAGTATGAAGATAATTATCATTGAAAATCATTATTTGAAAAGCGTTGATCAACGCTTTTGATAAAAAGTACAATTGCCGTCGCTGAACACGTCCGGCCAGCGCGCGTGGGAAATCTTCCCGACCAGACATGTTGAGCCGATCGAGCGTGCGCAAATTCCATGAATTCGAATTCCGTACCGTCTGTATACACGGGTGCGGATATCGTCAAGATCAAACGGATGAATATTACTGCGACAAATCTATGTCAGGCCATCAGTATTCGGTGATAAAATATGAACTCAATATTCGTTTTTTCACTAGGTAAACAGTGTTCGTTTGCATTCAAACTTTCACAAATCTTTCAATTGTATTTTACAATGATATTGATGTAGGATTGAAGTCTCAAATGTCATTTTGTGAAATATCTGACACTTTACAGGTATCACTTTAATCTTAACGACGAGAATTTTCGGCACCACCTGAATGTAAGCATTCAAGCAGAATGTATCATAAAGAGACACCAAGCTTCGGCACCACCACAATTTGAAAATCAGGTATATAAAAACAAATACAAAAATTATGGAGGAAGCGTAGTATAGAAGTATTATAATGCATAATCAAATAAAAGACAATGTCAAATTAATTCAACTTTGTTCGTTTTTCCTTTCATTCCTCAGTGCCGAGGGAGCGTACAACATTGAGACGTTGAACAGCGCCACCGTGCTGAGCGACGGCACCGTCACCTGGAAACCGCCAGCCATCTTCAGCAGCTCATGCAGCATCGACATCGAGTACTTCCCCTTCGACGAGCAGCTTTGCCTCATGAAGTTCGGCTCATGGACCTACGACGGCAGCGTGGTAGACCTCATGCCGTTGACGAGCCACGTGGAGCGCGAGAACTACCGCGAGAACGGCGAGTGGGAGATCGTGGATGCGCCAGCAATCCGCTCCGCCATCAAGTACCCCTGCTGCGAGGAGATTTATGTCGACATCACCTACCACTTCGCCCTCCACCGCAACCCGCTCTTCTACATCATCACCCTGGTGATCCCGTGCGTTCTGATCTCTCTGATGACGGCGCTCGTCTTCTACCTGCCGTCAGACGCGCAGGAGAAGATCACCCTCTCCATCTCCGTCCTCCTAGCGCTCATTGTGTTCCTCCTCCTCATCCCGTCCCTCATCCCACCGACCTCGAAGACGATCCCGCTGATCGGCCGCTACATGCTGTTCACCATGGCCATGGTGTCGATGTCCATCGTGGCCACCGTCATCACCATCAACGTCCACTTCCGAAGCATCACGACCCACGAGATGCCCAAGTGGGTCAAGAAGTGGTTCCTCGTCTGGCTCCCGAGGGCCTTCGGTATGGAACGACCCGACGGCAAGAAGGAACGCAAGGAGAAGAAGATGAAGAAGAAGATGCAGAAGGAGGCGATCCGCAAGTACAACAACCCCTACATCTTCTCTCCCTGCCCGTCCAACGTGTGGGAGGAGCGAGGCCTCACCCCTAATGGACAGACCGCGCAGGCGGCAGGCAGCATGAAACGCGCCAACGGGAAGGCATACAATAAACTTGAGGTATATAAACTTTAATTATATTAATATATAACACAGCAATGTATATCTGTGGAATTATTAATAATTGTAGATTGACAACAACAAAAGCATGAAATTAGAATAAATCAGTAACCCGATGATTAATAAAAAGATCCGAGCCAACTAGCTGTAATGGACATTGAAGATAAAAATCCCAAGTCTTCATCCTTAGTGTTTAATTATTTTCTTCCAATTATTTAACCTATTGTGCGGCTCCGGACGATCACGCCATCGCTATACGAGAGGAGATTGTGGGTTGGGAACACGAGATGCAGCGATTCCGGGCCGATTCTTGTGAATCGGAAGATAAACAAGAAAAGCCAAGTCAATGAGCTGCGATCAAAATCAAATTAAATCAATTAATATAAAATTATGCCCCTACGAGGTTTAACGTTTTAAATAATTTCTGCCAATTATTAAATCAATTTCGCAGCTCCGAACGATCACGCCGTCGTTGCGAGAGGAGATCGAGGGTCGGGAACACGAGATGCAGCGATTCCGGGCCGATTCCAGCGGGTCGGACGAGGAAGAGAAGAACAGGGACAAGGAGTGGAAGTCGATGCTTGCTTCGCTCAAGTACATCAAGGACAACATCGACTACGAGGACGCACTCGATCAGGTAATCAACGTCGATATAATTATCAGCGATTTCATAATCAGGTTCTCCTCAGAAGACCAGCATTGTGTACAGAATACTGGATGCCCGGAAGACTAAGATTTGGCGAAATTATTATTTTATGCATTATATTTCCCTATATGAGTTGCAGCCTACTTTAGGGTGGGGTTGTTGGGCTGCAGCCTCAAGCCCCCCTCCCCACCCCACACACACACACACACACACACACACACACACCTCAATATACCATTGGTGTCAATTTATCAGCTGGTAAAAGTGGTAATAATCAATGTGTGTGATAAGAGCTCTTTGGTTTTATTGAGAGTCAATTTAATATCATTATCTGATACATTTGTATAATATTCCCCATCTCCCTTTTCCCTCCTGTCAACCCACTCTCTCTGTTCATCTGTGCAGTCGGAAGAAGACTGGAAGTTTGTTGCCCTCGTCATCGACCGCATCCTCCTCTGGATCTTCATCGTCGTCACCATAATCGGCTCTATCATGACCTTCATCAACGCCCCGATCTTCTGGGAGAGCACGGATGCCCATCCCAACATCATCTACACAGAACCCGAACTCATTCACAGCTCGATGTTCGGCGACCCCGTGCCCAAAACGGCTTGATTGAGTCGAAAATCGTCTTCGAGCTCATATTACGAGCTCATCAACGCCCCGATCTTTTGGGAGGCCAATGACGCCCATCCCAACATCATCTACACAGAACCCGAACTCATTCACAGCTCGATGTTCGGCGACCCCGTGCCCACCACGGCGTGATTGAGTCGAAAATCGTCTTCGAGCTCATATTACGAGCTCATCAACGCCCCAATCTTTTGGGAGGCCAATGACGCCCATCCCAATATCATCTACACCGAACCCGAACTCATTCACAGCTCGATGTTCGGCGACCCCGTGCCCACCACGGCTTGATTGAGTCGAAAATCGTCTTCGAGCTCATATTACGAGCTCATCAACGCCCCGATCTTCTGGGAGGCCAAGGACGCCCATCCCAACATCATCTACACAGAACCCGAACTCATTCACAGCTCGATGTTCGGCGACCCCGTGCCCACCACGGCGTGATTGAGTCGAAAATCGTCTTCGAGCTCAAATTACGAGCTCATCAACGCCCCGATCTTCTGGGACGCCAAGGACGCCCATCCCAACATCATGCTCGGCGACTCAGTGACCACCACGGCGTGATTGAGTCCGAAATCGTATTTGATCTTGTATATCGGAGTGGTAGGTGAACTCTGCCACGCACGTAAACTCGGCCACCTACACTCGAACGTTCTACTAGCGCGCACCTTTCGGAGTGTATTGCCTTTGCTATTGAGAGAAAAGGTTATGCGGTCCCAATACGTCTCAGCACATTCACTTCGAATTGGTGGCCGAGTTGTCCCCCTGGCCGAGTTCTCCTACCACTCCTATGACGTCATGAAAAACACATGTTCAATCCTGCATGGCTATAAGGACATTAATTTTGATTTTGCATCAGTTTGTTTTTTGTGTGCGTGATCTGACTAAAAGGGATCATGAAAATCATATGTATGCATATATTTCGGTAGAACTTTATTATATTTGATTGGAACAGAATTTCTGTAAATAATGATGTACTACGACATGATAATTATGTACAACAAAATTAGTTTGATAAACTTTAACTTATATATAAAATGCCGTTTATTAAACCTTTAATGCTTCGGCTTAATAGGTCATTTAAATTATTGATAGTATAAGACATGTTTTCCTTTATTCATGTCATACTGTTTGTTGCTAGCATTTTGTAACGTTTCGACCGTGGTCTAAAGTAAAGAATTTCAATAAAAGTGTTCGTTAATTGGTTCAGATTCTGCATAATAAACCATCGATAGTTTCAATGACCATGTGTAACAAACATAAATACGAATTAGAAAAGCGGACAGGTACATTTTGATATTATTTGTATGTCATCTTTCTCAGAGACGAACCTCCTGGGTCATGTGGAGGTTCCTTTCTAATTTAAGTCCCGGGGTGTTTCACAAAGATCCTTAGTTGAATTTAACGCTAAGTTGGACTTAAAAAGTATGGTAAGCCATGGAATAAAATACATTCAAAAGCAAAAATGCAAGTATTTTAGATTTTTTATAAATGTGACATTAAGAACATGAAATCTCATTGATAATAGCACCTGGATAATAGAAACTATTAATGAAATGAATGAACATTTTATGGCTTTTAAAAGAAATGTTACACAACAAAATTTAGAGAAACTAACAGCTTTCCATGCTTTTTAAGTCCAACTTAGAGTTGAGTTCAAATTAGGATCTTTGTGAAACACCCCCGGTCACATATCACCGGATAGCGTAAACGGATGCCCGACGGAGAGCACAATCTTCAATCCGGTCGTCTCCGTTTGTATGTGTTTCTTGTCAGTCCCTTGTCAGGGGGTGTACGTTGTTCTATCAGGCGAAATGTTTTGTGCATGAAGCAATGGAGACGACTTTCACCACCAGATAATTTGATTTTGCAAATTGTCTATTCGTCGGGCATCCGTTTACGCTATCCGGTGATATGTGACCGAGCCTTTAGTTTTCACTGAAAAAAAAAAAGATTGTTATTGCTCGGGCAAGTTTTGCCTGGATTCGTATTGACAGGACAGTTATATATATATTTTTGTTCTCTAAAGGTTATATAAAAATGCTATAAATGTCAATAATGTCGCCAGCAAGTAAACAGGTGTAGGTCATCTTTGATACTATTATCTAGCATATCTGTATTTAAATAAAGTTGAAAATGCATGTATAAAGTGTAAACTATGTCGATATATTACACGTTTGCCTTTATATTATCTATGGTATTGATATAGCCTTTCAGCTACAGATATTCATGTGGGTAAACAAGGATGATTTAATGTAGTTTTTATTTAAATTAGTTCAATATACATTAGCGCACTGATTCCTTCGTTAGTATATACATGTAGTATATCAACCGTGCCTTTATAATGTTATTTGCCTTTTGGTAATGTAAATCATCATATCGACGATAGTGTGATTCTTGATATTATATTATAAAAATAATGGAAAAAACAAAAACAATCATTGTTTGTTCTGATTTTGCCTGTGATAAATCGTAATTATGCAATGTAAATATGTGTGTGTGTGTGTGTGTGTGTGTGTGTGTGTGTGTGTGTGTGTGTGTGTGTGTGTGTGTGTGTGTGTGTGTGTGTGTGTGTGTGTGCGTGTGTGTGTGTGTGTGTTTGTGTGCATATGACACTATAATTACCAAATTACCACATTTCTAAGAATGCTATTTTTATGACCGTTTTAATCCATTCAGGACTGGTCTCGAAATACCTGAGCCCCGTTGCAGAAAGAGATACAATCGATTGTAAGATACGATTGATCGTAAGTCAGCAAATTTACGCGTTTCAACCAATCAGATTTGCGCATCTAGAACACGTGATCTGACTTACGATTAATTGCAACTTACAATCGATTGTATCTCTTTCTGCAACGGGACCATGGATAGATAATACTATATAAAAGAAAATAAATATAATTAACATATTGTACATTTCAGAAAATATATTTGTTTATACAAGATTTTACAATGTTCAAGTAGATAATCATAATCATCACGCTTAATGATGATTAATTGTTTATACATGTATATCCCAGTTATTATTATTAAAGGGATCTAATTAGTAACATTGTCCAAATCCACAAATCTTACTTTGAACTATAGTGGTTCAAGGGAGAGATCGAAAGAGATAGAGGAAGAAGATTATATATGGAGGGAGAGTGAAAGAGATGATAGAGGGGAGCATGGGGAGAGGGAGCCATCAACGACCGTGGTTAGGAGAGGGAATGACTCACATCCATGTCACCGATCTGATCCATGTACTATCCACCGAGTGTATGGTAACTCATGTCGGGTGATGGAGTTAGTTACTTTGCTTATATGTCCACTGGGTGTTCTGTGAAATGTGCAAGTTAAATGGACGTTATATGGCCGAGTAATGAGCAAAATGCAAAGTTACCATCACTTACTCAATGCACTCACTTTGTACACTGTTTTCGCGGTCCAGTGGATAATTTAACATCTGAATACTTCAATCGTAAATATCTTTTTAACGAAAGGGAAATTTGAAAAAACCCAAACCGGTCCCATGCTTTTATTGTTAATACGAATACAACAATGTATGAGGGAACCGCTAGAATTCCAATCGGATCTAGCAACTTTGTTCAAACCCACAAAAATTACTTAGAACTCTAGTGGTTCTTTCATACATTCTTGTATTACCAATATAGACATGGAACAGGTTTTGATATTTCGAATTTCCATTTTGTTAAAAAGATATTTACGATTGAGGCGTTCGGATTTTAAATTACATACAGGAAAGTTATTACTGTGTACAACATCAGTGCAATGAGTTAGCAAATATCACTTTGCATTTTCGCTCATTACTCGGCCATATAACATCCATGTTACGTGATATTTTCATACATTACTCAGTGGATATATCAGATCACAACAATATACATTTGGTCAACCGATCATCTCGTTTTGCGCCTGTCATCAAAGTTACTATATCTATTTAAATATTGTTAGCGGTTTTCACGATTTAGCAAAAGGCCAGTGTTATATATATGTAATATATATATATATATCTCTTAAGTAAAGAAGTGTATTTATTCGGAACGTGTCAATTAAATAGCTTGTCTCTGGGCCCATATTAATAAAACTCCACTAGCTTAGTTTCATTCCCAGTCGATTTGAGTTTTCTTACTAAATATGAGTATCTAGGTAATTATGTTCGTGAACCGGTCTACTGTAAACTACCAGTGATTAAATAACGACCAGTTGTACATGTGCACACAAGAAATAATTTTTTTCTTTATTTTTTCTTTATTACGAATCATTATGTACATCAAATTTTCAAACAGCGACATTCTGATTACACGATTGAAAGGCACAATATATTATGATTTCATAAGTGCGATCGATTTTGTTTGTTGTTGTTGCTTGTCATTATACTACTACTACTACTACTACTACTTAAGTGAATAATAATAATATAATAATAATAATAATAATAATAATATTGTAATAATAATAATAATAATAATAATAATAATAATAATAATAATAATAATGATAGTCATAACAATATTTAAATAATCAAAATTTGTATAATAATAACATCAACAATAACAATATTTATAATAACATAAGTGTTATTATTTATGTAGCGTATAATATGGTACAATAAATGTCCCCTATATAATGTCCCCTAAAGAGGCATCATCATCCTACTTATTGGATGACCACACACACACTACCCGGCACGTAAATTGCAGCAATACTGTCTCCCTTGGGAGTTTTCCAGCTAGGCCACCCCAAACAGGCGCCAATGTTCTACAATATGTTATATAGGTCATATCTAAGTAAAAAGGTCGAGAGCAGAAACGTGACTAATCATTCATTTTTACCGTCCATCTTTTTAAAATGAAAGAACCACGCAAGGGACTAAGCGTGAGGAGTACAACATCTGGCAAGAATCGCGATCGCCGTGAAAGAATTCATTTTGACCCTATAATTAGTTACGTGTGTGTGCTGAGTAGACATTTGCATACAGCTTTGTGTGCTTGGGGGCTCCCCAGGAGTACCCCCCCCCCCCCCCCTCCTCAGCAAGTGAAATCCATCTAATGGCTAATATGATTATCACGTATATTCACGAAAATAGTGGCAAATGTGTATTCTTTTCATGTATAACATGTATAACTTGTAAACTAGACTTTTCCATCACCAAGTAAATGTCGTAGTATCCACCAGGGACCACTTCTTTTTTTTTTTTTATCGAATGACAACATAATTATAGAAAGAACGTTAAAGGAGATACATTAAATTAATACAATCAACCTATCCACGTTCTGCCCAAAAATATGTAAACCCACAGAACGCAACTGGCCTCATATCCGAGATAATGGCACAATATTATCAATCACATATTGATATAAATGAAAATAGGGTTTCCCCGGGATTCGAACCCGAGACCTCTACCAACTGAGCTAGAAAGCCCCTGTGATAGTTGTTCGTCCCTGGAAACCTTTCTAATGCTCGTGATGGTCAGAACAACGTAGTTCGTAGATCTTACGATGTTGCTCATTGTAACGTTTCAATTAGCCTATAATTAGCAGTATATCATACGACCAAATAAATCTACATTTATTTACGAAAACGCGGTCAGATCCTATTTTTCATTTTCGATATTTCAGAAGATTGAATGAACATTTCTTTCATCTAGATTCTCATCCCAGATAATTTTTATCGCAAGGCTCAATCGTCAACTGGTACGTGCTGACGTCACGATAAGGCCCAACGTTCACTCCACGTTCACGTTCACTAATCGTCCGCTAACTGAAGACGACGCCAACTCGGTCACATTTATCCCCGTCGTCACCTGAAGAACACCGTAGTGAACGCAGAGTGAACGTGGGGAGCAAGGAGCCTATTCGTGACGCCAGCACTTACCGGTCCACGTTCTAGATACATCACAATTGAAAAGATTTCATCCACCCTTCGCAATCTGATTATAACTAGGTCGTACGAATTTATCATTCTCAGTTGCGTATCATTATCTCAATGATTTAGAGCTGAAACATACAGCAGTGTTGATCTGCACACACTGTGTGCAATATGACGATGTTAATTACAATTATGCACAGAAAGGGTAAATCGGCAAGACTGATATACTACCATGACCATGGTTACTATATATCGTTATGCAGATTTTCTTCGGATTCTAATTCCATCATTAGCTTGACCGGTTTCCATCCATCGTTCACATATCATTTCAAATAATTTACGACAGAAAATATCAGCTTCTTTTGAAATCATCGATCATGTTGAAATAATAAAGTCATATCAGTCTTTTCCAAAATAATGTTTAGATTTCATTCTTCATGAATTGTTTTATGACAGAAAATCAGATTCAAAAGATGTTTAAAAGATGTATACAGATTGTTTGAATAACATCAATATGTAGATAAACAGTCTCCTCAAGACGAAGAAGACAGTGATCGTCAAGTCCGGCGCCAACGATGTCTTGCGTAACGATCACAACGGACCGACCATATCTGCACAGGGCAGGCTGTCGATGATCAAGGAATCCTCGTGCTCGAAGTCCGGGTGGAAAACCTTGTGCTTCAAGATCTTGGAGAAAGAAGGTTGAAAATGACTGCTGCTTCCGAACATTGTCGAGTTGTCGAGTTGTCGAGTTGTCGAGGAGCACGGGCTTCACGTAAACGAAGTCCGCATGAGCGTCATCGTGCACACAGATGAGCACAGAGAATAAAATGTATTTCGAGAACGACGATGACTGCTACATCGATCACGACGGACCGAACATATCTGCGTAGTCGATACTGTCGATGAGAACGGACATTTTGTAATAGAAGTCCAGATCGGTGCCATCTTGCTTCCAGACGATCGCATATAATTACTATCATGTTCGAAGTTGACGATGACTGCAGCGGCGATCACGACGGACCGAACATATATTATCTGCATAGGAGAGGCTGTCGATGACCATGGCTTCTCGGAGAAGAAGTACGCATGGGCACAACCGTTCTTCCAGAATATCGCAGGGAATAACACTCATGCATGAGATGGGCGATGACTGCCGTGGCGATCACGGCGGACCGATCCTACCTGCGTGGGTGAGACTGTCGACGGAGTTAAGCCTCTCAGTATCGAAGTCCGCATGCACGAATTTATTTTCAAAGAAGACCGCAGATACTTAAACAAAAGTGTACGAGATCGACGATGACTGCCATAGCGATCACGACGGACCGAACATATCTGTGTAGGAGAGACTGTTTATGAGGACTGGTTTCTCGTAAACGATGTCCGGATGCTGGTCTTTGCGCTCCCAAAAGATCGGAGCGGTCGCAAAGGTGGTGACCGTCCCGACTACCGCTACGATGATAAAGACATATAGGAGAATGCGGTCCATGACCATGGCCACGAACTTCCAGTCTTCTTCCGACTGTAGACAGAAAGAGAGACAAAGAAAAATAAGTGTTTGACTTTTTTGTTAGTTCAGTTCCTTCATTCCTAGATATTTTCATATAGATTTCTCGACTATCCCCCAAGGACAAGTGATAGCAAAATTAATGTTTGTATTTTGTATTCTGTTATTGTCTTGGGGTATTTGTTTCTGAAAATGGAGTTTCCGTCTTTGTGGACGGTTTTGCGTTTGTTAGTTATTATAGGAAGAAGTCCGTGTGTAGTTATGTATGTTTCTTTATCTCTTGTCAGAGTGATAGATGCCACATGTGTTGTATAGTCAAATCGATGTATCATTAGCATAATGTATTAGTATAATACGTCTTTGCCAGAGTGAGGGTAGTGTAGGTATTAGATGAAGCAGAGGTTATCACCCTATTATGCGCGATGATAAGAAATCGCTTTCTAGGAGGGAGATATTTGGTCAGGTTCGGGAAGGTTGTCTGCTGGACATGCTGGATATTGTCCATATATATCTTACCTCGTTAAGCTCGTCCTTGTAGATGATGTTGTCCTTGATGTACCTGAGAGCGGCTAGTAACGCCTGGATCTTCTTTTCATGGTGTGTCATCTCTGCTTCCGAGTCGCTCGAATCTGCTCTCAGACGTCGTCTCTCGTCCTCCCTTCCTTCGATCTCCTCGCGCAGCGCAGGTGTGATCGTACGGAGCTGCGTAAAACAAAGATGTAATAACGAGAAAATTAGAAACATATAAGAGCAGTGAAAAGCACTTTGACATGCATCTCCTGGATCGTAAAATCAGCTTGAAAAGTCACTCGTATGGACTTTAAGACGACGTCTCTTGTCCCACCTTCTTTCGATATTCACACAGCGAAGGCGTGATCGTGAGAATCTGCGTAAACAAAATAATTATAACGAAAAAATAAAATTCATTATAGCTGAAAGTGACTTTCGGACTTTCATATCCTGAATCGCGATCTCTGCTTCTACTTTCTGAAGTTCAGAGTCGTTCAAATCGACTCTTAGACGACGTCTCTTACTTTTCGGCCCACGATCTTTAGAAACATATTAGTTGAAAGTAGCGTTCGGACTTTCGTTTCCTGATTCGTGTACCAACGCTTGAAAAGTCGCTCGTATCTATACTAGCCCTTCCTTCCCTTGATGTCCTCACGCAGCGAAGCCGTGATTGTACGGGGCTGCGTTAAATAAAAGAAACATAATTGATGTGAAAACGGGTGTGAAAAGCGTTTTGAGTTACTTCTCCTGATGGGTCATCTCTACTTCGGAGTCGCTCGAGTCTGGTCTAATACCATGAATACGTCGTCGGCTCCCGTCCCCCTGTCCTCGATCTCCTTGCGAAGCGAAGGCGTGATCGTACGGAGCTTGGTAAAAAATAAAATAACGAGAAATGCAACATAAAATTATTATGAGAGCTACAAGTTGAGTTTGGACTTTATGATTCTTGTATGTATATCATCTGTTTAGAAAGGTGCTCGTATTGATGTCGTCTTTCATCCTCTCTTCATCATTCGATCTCCTCCCGCAGTGAAGGAGTGATTGTACGGAGCTGCGCAAACAAGATGATGAGAAGAAAATAATACATTCATGCTGCAAGTAGCACTTGGACTTTCCTCTCCTGATTCGTAGCCCCAGCTAGGAGAGTCGCTCGAGTTTGCTCTGAAAGACAATGGTACCTGAAGATTTTCGATTTTCAGTGACCGTTTGACGAACGAGGCAAACTGGCGACAAATCCATGCAATTGATATTACTGAACAAACGTTTTATAGAATTGTTACCCCAATACATCTTACCTCTAGTTTGTTGTACGGTTTCCCGTTGAAACGTTTGGTGCTACCGTTGGAATCGTGGAAGCTGGACCTGCCTCTCCCCGCATCCCAGTAGACGTTGGGCGAACGGGGTAGGAAGAGGTATGGGTTGTTGTACTTGCGGATCGCATCCTTCTGTAGCCTATTCTTCAGCTTCATCTCCCGGCGCTCCCGCTTTCCATCCGGTCGCTCCATCCCGAGGAAGCGTGGCAGCCTGGACAGGAACCAACTGCGCATCCAACTGGGCATCTCGTGCGTCGTGAAGCTGCGGAAGTGGACGTTGATGGTGATGACGGTGAAGAGTATGGACACGGACACCATGGCCATGGTGAAGAGCATGTAGCGGCCGAAGAGCGGGATCGTCATGGAGGTCGCCGGGATCAGCGACGGGATGAGGAGGAGGAAGACGATGAGCGCCAAGAGGACGGATATGGAGAGGGTGATCTTCTCCTGCGCATTGGAGGGTAGGTAGAATACCAATGACGTCATCATGGAGATGAGCACACACGGAAGCACCAGGGTGATGATGTAGAAGAGCGGGTTGCGGTGGAGGATGAGGGTGTAGGTGATATCGACGAAAATCTCTGCGCAGCACGGGTACTTGATGGAAGAGCGCACCGCCGGAGAGTCGACGATCGTCCACTCGCCGTTTTCGCGGTAATTCTCGCGCTCCACGCGACTGCTCAGCGCGGCGAGATCGAGAATGTCACCGCCGTAGGTCCACGAGCCGAACTTCATGATGCATTTCTGCTCGTCGAACGGGAAGTACTCGATGTCGATGCTGCAGGCGCTACGGAATGTTGCCGGCGGATTCCACGTAACCGTCCCGTCGTAGTTCACGATGGCACTCGTGGTCGTCTCGACGTTGTACGCGCCTTCAGCCCTGCAGTGATAAATGACAGTGAGGAAAAACAAGCACAAGGAGAATCAAAGCGTCATAAATCAACAGAGTCATCATTATTAAGCAACAACAATAAGAATCTAAAATAAAAGATAACCTATAAAAGGTGCTTCATGAACCGTTAGCACGGGTCATTATGATAAACGTACATTTTTCCATTCACATTCGTTCATTCTTTGTTGCAGCATCGTAACTGCGTTTTGCGCGAGTACGAATGTATTCATGGTAATGGATAAAACCCTTTTTTTTGGAGCGTGTCTTTTACCTATATTCCTCACAATAATTTCAAAGGGACAGCAAATAAATGAAGGTATACATACGTGTTATATAGGACAAGATCGGGTCTCCATATCTCTTGGATCGGGAAGTGCATAGTCGTGATGCCATCATAGTCCTTCGGGTCCCAAACAAATTTGTAGTCTCTCCACACCTAAAGAGAAATATTCAGAAAAAGGAATAATAATTATTGATAATTGTTCAATACTCTTTTCAATCTGTGTTGATTATGTCTTACTTTTTTGCTCATGATAACATCGAAATAGTATACTGTTTTAGAGATGGATAAACAACTAATTGTTGGGGGGGGAAATGCTTAAAAATTACGATGCATCGCACTCTGCAGGGACTGTGTCATATCATCTGACTGAGTAAAATACGCGTCGCTGATTGGCTAAATACGGTCACATGACTGGGGTGTCAATTTGGTATGACACCATGGCCAGAGAGTTATGACACCCCTCTGGCGCGCGCTGCAAAAGAGATTGCATTATGACGTCACAATGAGAACCAAATATACACGTATAATTACCGTATGCTGTTTTTGACTGATTTCTTTTTCAAATGCATGAATTTGTATTAGCCCGCGGATTTAGCCAGATGATATAACAGTTGTTAATTTTGTTGTCGGGGAAAAGCACAGAATGTTCCCTCGGGATTTAAAATGCTATTTCGTGAAGAAAATAAGTCCCTCGACTTCGTCTCGGGACTTACAATCTTCCCTCAATAGCATTTAAAATCCCTCGAATGGAACATTCCGTGATATTCCATCCACCACCAGTTAACAACTGTATAATGTCAACCGATTACTCTGAGGAATTTTCACGAAAGTACAAACGTCTTTCTAAATCTATCATGCGATCATTTCCCATAATCATCGATTCTTCGATTTATCCCGTTCGTTAAAGGGGTAGTTCAGTTTTGGTTTAGAGGGCGCGTCAAGAAATACCCTTTGTGTGCGAAGTAATGAAAAACTAAGTGTACATTTTCAAAGAGCACACCATTTTAATGACATAAATAACTTTGTTTGATCAAAATCTATTTAGAATTGGCTGAAATATCCATTAATATATTTGGATTTGAATAAATGTTTTTTATTCAATAATTTAAGAAAATATTTATAGATAAATATGCCCCATGATAGTATTATACAGGCGGTTTATGTTCATACACAGGAACGCTATTTGCCAAATTTATATATTACGTTGTGTCTAGTATATAATATGTTCACTAAAAACCGTCAAATTTATAACGAATCGTTTGATGAAGGAGACTCGTCACATGCTAGCCGAACTCTTCGGACTCGGAGGTAGGGAAGTACGCACGTCTTTCTCAATCATTTCTGCGATCAGTCCTCAAGTCGCTGTCATTAATTGCAACTCGTTCATCAATCCACCTTGTTCGGCTCATACAGAATATTCGGGAGTTAACATTTCTATACCAGGATATTGATATCATAACAAGGACTAGACAGAAAATCCACCTCGTTCTGGAGGGGTCCTTTAATATTATGACGTCATACTATCCCCTCCATCTCTTTCTCTGAAGTGGTGAGTGAAACAACAAACGAGGAGAAGGACTGATGTATCGGTCTAATCAAGGACCATCTAGCTAGTAGTTTCAATGTAGAATCACAAGATCCCGAATGTAGCAACCCGTTTCAACTTTTACAACTTGAAAAACAAACTAGAGTACGGTACGCACGTCTATCTAAATCATTTCTGCGATCATTCCTCAAGTCGCTGCCATCAATCGCAACTCGTTCATCATTCCATTATGTGCGGCTCATAGCAAAGTCATGAACATTGGCGTAGCTACGGGGGACACCGGGACTGGGGAGGCACATCGAAAGATCAAAAACAAAAAGGGGAAATCTGGAATAAAATAAAGAATTAAATAAGGTGTGCCAACCCCCCCCCCCCCCCCCCTCCACACTACGACGCTTTGCGTTTACTAGTACGTTAATTAAAGTAGATATTATCATATCAACAATCTTTAGAAGTTAAGTATGATGTGGGAGTATAGTTTTCCATGGTGAAATAGATACTAGTAGGTTTGTGGCACTATCATCTAGAAAGGGAATGGATATTATAGTGCTGAAAAGGATGTTTTTATATTATTTCTTGGGTAGTCTTAAAAGGCTGTGGTAATCCTTGAAAGGACTGTTGGTATTCTTCCTAAAAAATGTTTGCATTCCTGAATGGAATACAATGGTGTGCAGGTATGAATGTTATTTATCATATGGAGGCAGTAGCGTAGTTACGGGGGAGGGGGGCATGGGGGGGGGGGGGGCCTGCCGTGCCCCCAATAATATTGGAAAAAACAAAACAAAACATTAGGGGAAATTTTCAAAGAAAAGGCTTGCCGTTTCGATCAGGAGGACAGTCAGCCCGTTCCATCAATGAACAAACAATCGTTCAAATAATTTCCCTTTACAGATCATCTGTGCAACAATCTCCAAGTTTAAGCATTAATGCTAATAATTGATAATAACACAATCCCGAATATACCCACCTGTTTCAGCCAGACGCTTGTGATCATGATTTGATTCTTCTCGTCCTGTAAGAATGATAAGAACAAATGAGCAAGACAATATTAATTAGAAGTAGCAAAAACAAAATTGAATATTTTAAATAGTTTAAAAGAATGGTATGTTATAAATGGGGGCTTGACAATTGAAAGTATCTGTAATTTCACTTTATTCTCTCTTATTCAATAATGTTTATTGATAAATTGTATATTGCGTTTTGTACTATCCCCTTTCCTTATTATTGACTCTTTAAAATGCTATGGTTACCATTGGTTACATGCGTGTTGTGTAGTTCACATTTGCTATACTCATTACATTTATTATCATTGCGTATCTGTATTTTATGCCTTTGAAAACGATTATCAGAACACATGCAAAAACTTCGTTACATCAAATCTTTAAAGAAAATAATCTAGACCCTCGAAAGCGCCGCCTAACATTATTGATCGCTGCAAGTCGAGAATCGCGCCGATCATAATTATGACATGGTTGAGACCTTCCTCGTTGTGCATATCTCTCTCGTAAGTGGCGCTATATATTTGCCAGTGAGGACTCGATCCTTGTCTAAAGAAAAGAAGGTGCTGTTCACACGGAGCGTTCAATCACCTGAGATCAGCTGCGGAACAACAATCGCAAGTATATTTTGAAAAGCAGATAATATGAACAAAATGTATGTCGGCAATAAAAATAGGAGCTAGAGCTTATTTGAAGAAAAAAAACGAGAACGATGCGTATTCATCTATAATCACGATACATACGAATGAGGGACTATTATACCAAACCATCACGTATAGGTGTAAAAATGCCCCACCTTCCATGCCCGAGCTTCTTGATTCGTGGGTTATCACAAACCCAGTGTGATCAGAACCTAAACTATACTGAATTACACTTGTTTCTGGGATATGGGGTAAATTGACACGAGTCTTTTTAGCGACTTTATAACGAGGGTAAAACATCCCCCCTCATCCGCTTTCATAGGAACAGAAAGATAGGGCAAGGGATATCATGGCTATGGTGTAAGGGTTTCGTTTTCACGTTCCCCTATGTAACGATATAATACTGGAACAATCACCACGCTTCGAATGCGATCTAAAAGGACAAGAAATCTCTAGGATATAGTCTATTTTTGGAATAATGGGCAGAAAGAGAGGAGAATGGGCAAAATGTAACTTTGTTTTGCCTGTGATGTTACATTAATATTTATATAATTGTTTTGATTATGACGTCTTTAAAAAAAATCATGTCTATGTACTTTACTTGTGTAACACTTCATTGTATTTTATTTGTCAAATTTATTATTTGGATATGAAATAAATACATGAAATGAAAATGAATTAGGTAATTACCAATCTACTACTTATGAAGTAACCAAGTTATATAGTTAATCAATTTTATTTGCTGTGTCTCATCATATGTACGAGTTGTCCAGTGCATATTTGAGCTTCTTTGAAAGAAAACAAGGGTCGCATTAAGATACGGGTGTTGTACAAACCCACGGCCTCTTAATTTCTAGTCAGCTGCGTCATGATAAATAAACTACCCGGAAAGACAAGGTACCCAAGAACGTAACTACTTAATCAATGTATTATGTACCATTCCCCGACGTATTACGTAAAATATGCTCAGCACATGTTTGAATTTATTCAAAAGAAAAGGTCATATTATAAGATATGTGTCGAGTCCAAAACCAATACCTCCTGACAAAATGGACTACCCAAGAACCCCAAAACGTAATTGATAAATTGATGTTATTGTGTCCCCGACGTGTGGGAAATATGTTCAGTGAATGTGTGAGTTTCTCCGAAAGAAAATGTCGTATTGTAGGATAATGGGTGGAGTCCAAAACCAATACCTCCTGATAATATGGACTACTCAAGTCCCCCAAAACGTAATTATTACATTGATGCTATTCTAATTGTGTCCCCGACGCTCAGTGCATGTTTGAGTTTCTTTGAAATAAAACAAAATCACTTTAGGATATGGGTGGAGATCAAACCAACTACCTCCTGACAAGACGGCCTTCTCCAGTAACCAAAACGTAATTGATACATTGGTGTCCCCGACGTATGTAAAAGATGTTCAGTGCATGTTGGAGTTTCTTTGATAGATAAGAGGAGTTCGTATTATAGGATATGGGTGGAGCACATGCCACCCGCGACCTTCTGACAAAATCGACTGCCCTGCTGGAAGGACCCGAGAACGTAATGAATAAATCGATGTTCTCCTAACATACGGTAGTAGTTTAATAAAAGAGATGTTCGGTGTACTCCTACGTTTGAGTTTCTTTGATAGAAAAGAAAATCACATTAGGATATGGGGGGACCATAACCACGACCTTCTGACAAAATTGACTGCCCTGGAAGAACCCGAGAACGTAATTAATACATTTATGTTATTGTATACCATTCCCCCAACTTGATAGTTGTATGAAAAAGAAATTCAGTGTTTGATAGAGGTCACAAGTAAGGAGATGGGTGGAGTCTAAACTCACGATCTCCTCACAAAATGGAATAGAAAGTATCCGAGAACATGTTATATCATGGTTATTGTATACACCAGTTCCCCAACGTATAGCTTTATGTAAAAAAAAAGTTTCTTCGAAAGAAAACAAAATCACATTAGGATACGGGTGGTGTACAAAGGCCCGTAGCCATGGGGATTGGGTGCGTTGGGTGCGTACGAACCCCCCCCCCCCCCCCCTCAATTCAGGTCCAATTCGGGCCCACTTTTTATCGGTCACGACCATCTGAACCAGTGGTCTCGGACGGACTCCCCCCCCCCCCCCCCCCCCCCGCTTACACAACTTAACTAATGGTCTGGGCATCGGCCTCGAACACCCCCCCCCCCTCCCCCCACCCCCCCCCCCCCCCTTGAAACATCCTGGCTGCGGGCTTGTGTACAAACCCACGACCTCCTGCCTTATTACCAGCTAGGCGTCATGACCAATCGACTACCCGGGACGTCGCGGGTCTGATCCCGACGAGAGCCCGCTTGTATTGATTTTCTTTCATATAACCTTCATTAGACGTAGACTCAAGCATGCACCACAGTGTTTATGTACATTATATACACCGAACATACACCGTGCCTAAAGATACCATCCACCTTTTTGCAAGCCAACATTCAAAAGTTGCGAGATTATTCTCTCATATGAAGATTGAAGAGCTAGTGAGAAAATAAAGACTTGAAAATATCATTGAGAACTCAAAATAATATACGGACGCTGCGACTGTTTAATTAGTCTAGCTTCTGCAGACCCTTTATTGTATTTCGTTTTGTACCAAGATGATAACATACCAACTACTAAGTGTATTTTGGTAAAGTACAATCAAGGGGGTTCAATCAGATTGTGATATAAAAGGATAATTCTTAAATTAAATAAAAGGATACAAATAATTAATGATATATATATATTCAGAATTCACAGTAAATCAGACTGGGAGTTAGACTATGAAGGGATTGTTTGTTCCTGAGTTAAATCATTGGACTTCCTTATCAATGTGCACTCTTCAAAGTTTATATTTTCAAATTTATTTCACCAACTTGACGCACGTATAGTATCATGTTGGTTTATGGAATATGTATACTGAACTTGAGGATGCCTGTAAACGAAGGACGCTATCTTTATTACACACCGGTGAAGGGCAGATCAACACGCCCTTTCTTTAGTTTGTTTCGAATTTGAATAACTTTGTCAAACTTTTATTTTTTGTTACTCACGATGTCGACGAGCTGGGAGAGAGCTAGGCTGAGGTGAACGGTTAGGACTTCGGAGTCGTTGGCGACCGGTCTGATCAGGCGGTTGTATTTATACATCAGCTTCTCGTAGAGTTTTTGAGCGCCGTATGAGCCATTGGTACCTAGAGGAAAACAAAGAATTAAGTGATAAGTTTATATTAAAGGTGTCATCCTTTTATGATTACACCGTAATCTTGATTGTAACTTCGATAAGCCACTTTGCTGATCAGGCGCCTGTATCTAACATCGTTCCATTTGTTTTGTTTTTTGTTTTTATTTGTTTTATTTCTGCGTTTTCAAATACAAATTATACAAATATGAATAAGCAAAAATTACAAAAGTAAAGCATGTACAAAACTGCATCAATTCAATCAACAAGCAGCGATAGTTACAAATGATAAAATTGTGCATTATTACAATCATTGATTTGATACAATAAACAAGAAATAGAAATATACTTATATTTATGTTTAAAAATTTGTTGAGACTCTGCTTCCCATAGACTAACCATGAATGTACATGTATACAAATACACGTCATATTATGTCGTAAATGCGGATAGCATTGAGATATGCATTATTTATAACTGGTTTCTACGAAAAAGGTGAAATCTAAGGGTTTTTTTTTTTACATCGAAGTTGGTTTTCAATGTATTGTATACATGGCATATATGATCTCATCATAGTCGTTTCGCTGTAGTATATTGTTTTTGTGTTTATAAGCATAACATGTATTTTGTGCGCATGATGTGTGATATTTGTTTAATTTCGTGTTTTTGTTCTCATATATTTTCATTGATTAGAAATTTCAAAATAGTGCATTGACCATCAAGTTAGGCGGTCGTGGTCAGCTTTGGTATATAATGGAATGCATGTCTTGATCTCTCGATCCTAGCCCAATCTCCGGGATGACCAATTACGGCATTCCGTCACTGGGTGACACTTTGCCGCATAATCGAAGGATCAGCATCTACATTACTTGACTTTACAATTGAATTCAATTTTAATGACCTTGTTTAAGAATGTCATGATCACGGTGATCATACCGTAGTTTAATACATTTATCATGTAAGTATTCATATTTATATGCTCCAAGTAAAAACTCAACATCCTATTAACTTGCATGGAATGCATGGAGTGTAAGGAAAAATCATTTCAGAGATAATTATAGCCCAGTTATTAGAAATAGAATGTCGGGTATAGTTACAAATTAAAGATATCATTAAAGAAGCAGAAGAAGAAGAAGAAGAAGAAGAAGAAGAAATAAAAATAACAAATCAGTGATAGCAAATGGACATTGCTCGTAAAGAACTTCATACAATCACACGAAAATCTAACTTTACTCTTATTGTCACCATTATGTCTACGTAGAGACCTTTCAAGGTTACTTCTATTACTCTTTTCTGGGACTCAAATTTATATTAAATTGATGTTTGACATGATCCAATGAATAGCAAATGAGCGTTTCCATATTTAGAAATTTGGGCAATTTCTACAATATTTTCAATATTTGCTGACCACATAAAAAAGGATGAAGATGTGTTTACGATAAAGTTGTAATACTGAAAGGTAATATCCATCGCTGGAAAGCCAAATGGTTTATATTTCTGCCTAAATAACAACGAAAATAGTTTAATATCGGGTTTGATTACTTTCCACGACACGCGACTACATGCATTTTCCCTATTTTATCCCATTGGAATAGCCTTAATGGCAATTCGCTTCTCTCTTGACCATTTGGCACTCAATTGATAACAAATAACACATTGTAATAAAACGAATGTTTATCGAATTCCATTTGATTTGATTTTGTTTTTCAATTTCAAATGTGTTTATAGATATCATATGCCTACTTGGGAATGTTGTAAACAGGAGTCGCTTACATGATTTCAAAAATTGGGTACATTTTATTCTCTCCATCATGCCTGAATTTAATCAAAGCTTTCTGGAAGAGAAAATAAATGCAAAAGTAACTTGTTTTTAGAAAAGGTATTGGACAGTAACTGACAAAATCGTCATGAATTATTGATCAACATTGTAATGAAGATACAAATATAATCAAACAAATTACTGTAGTCGGGGAGCGTTACATGTAATGCTGTTACACAAAATGTTTGATTGCATTATTTTGTGATCGTGTGCATTTATATGTATGTCAAAAATATTTTGATACCTTGATAATTTCCTAAAAATTATCCCGTTAATAGACATAACCTTACCGGAAAGAACCCAGCGTGAACGCAGTAATATGTTACTCTCTGTGAAGCACACTGTAATAACGCACTGTGATATAACCTGCGTTTAAAGTAGCCGGTGTCACACACAATTATCTAGATAATTCACCTACGTATGTGACAGACAGGTGACAGGCAGGCAACGAATGATCTAGATAATTCAATTATCTAGATAATTTTATCAAGTGTGACACCGGCTACTGTGTAAAATAGTGTGTGCTATCACCGTGTATCATAGTCTGATCAGTGACCACGGTGTTTTCACAGTGTGATGACGTTTGTATGACACTAGAATTTAGCATGGCCTGTACACAGTGTGTTCACACTACATTATGGCGCACAATGTTATTTCGGGTAAGAAAAGTAAACGCACACGTGTACGACAACAGATATGAGAGTTCACATCCGAAAAGAAACGTTTTTCAAACTGTCCTCCAACAATGCTACCAATTAACTCTAAGGCTCTTTGATATGATTGTTTTATTTTCTCTTACGTGTAATAAAATATGATGGCATTGTTCTTGGTACACGTCTCAAAATGGGTGTTTTCACATCTACTCCAGATTAATGACGTATACTCTGTAGCGATAATTTTATTTGTTGTTAAATTCATAATTGTGCTAAATTGGAATTAAAATTTGTGTGTGATATTTGAAAAAATGAATTTGTCAATCTCCTTGTCACACCAACTAACCTTTGTTGTTGTCTTCAGTACCCACCCCCCCTTGCCCCCCGCATTGGCCTGCAGGATGAAGGGGTCACAGGGAGACACCACGCAAAGAACAACACAGGGTTATGTGTGTTGGTACCGTTGTTTGATAATAAATAGATGTCGAACATTTTGTAGAGGGTTGTGTTATTCATACACAATGTAATTAAACACCGAAACTTACGGAACGAATAGAAGGCCGATGGTTCCGAAAGAGGCAAACATTTGCGAGTGCGCCTATTCTATACTCGCGTACGTTTGGAGACAAATATAAGCACGGTAGACGCTTACGTCCTAGACAATGGACTAGTCTTTGTGTGCAGACCCATGCACAATTACTATAGTTTTGTGATGGGTTTTCAAATTATATAATTTGTCCGGAAACTAAATTTTCTGAACTTGTTGGAGGAATTGACTACTTAAACTATACTACATTTCATTTATAAGAATATTATTTTTGGGTGGTGGTTCCCTTTAAGTTTGATAAACGGGGTGAAATAACCATATGATGAGAATACGAAACAACGTAGTTAGTTTCTCGTAATGTTTTTGTAAGCGTATAATGTTATATTATGTAGTTTTATCATGTTTATGATAGGGAATCACTTCCCTCTCAAGTCATTGGCTTATTTTGTGATTTCCTGACACATTTTACCATGTATGTATCTTTTACTGGAAATAAATAAATGAATGAATGAATGAATGAACGTGTCCAGATTTCCAATGAACTGAACAGGTTCTTGAGTAGGGGTTATTTTTTCCCCAGCCATTGACACAGGTTAGAGGGAATGTGTTACTCTCTTTAGTGATTGTATTATCAATGACTGCGTAACGTCGAACGTGCTAATGAATACATTAAAGACAGATCTACAATTCCTATCGCATGCTTTTGCATTCAGCATAATTAAGTGGAATTACAGATCTACGTCAAGCGTATATACCTCGTTTAATTGCAAACTTTTGCAGAGAAGCTATCTGACCATGTTGATACATGTATAGGGCCAATAGCTACATGTATGTGGAACATGCAGTTGCACCCAATATATACATCCGTTAAATGCATACGTATATGTATTGTATAAAGGGTAACACACGCACACGCACGAACAGCCATGCACCCACACTGACACAGACATAACATTCGCACTCACACTAAAAGAAAGACACACTATCACCCCGAAACAATGCGTTTTAATTCAGTAACACACACATAATCACGCACACGCACACAAACACACACATTCACATACACCCACACACGCACACACACACACACACACACACACACACACACACACACACACACACACCAGCTCATATACACGCATACATGCACAAACACACACGGACTCACAAACGCACGCACATCCACACAAAGACAGAGATTTTAGTTTTGTAGGTTTTTGAGCAGCCCTTCTTTTCAAATTGATATGATACGAAGCGGAGGCTTTTAAGGCTTCAGTAATGTCAGATATCCATCAAATAAAAAGTCTACCTCGTCAGTCTTTTCCGCTGACTTTTATATGAATATGCCAGTATATCCTCATTCCTGTTTGAGTTCCCTTCCTGTCCTACATACGTACACAACGAAACGGATTTTTCCGGGGGATTTTTGCTTAAATTAGTCGCTTCGTCTAATTTTTCATTTTTATTTTGTGTTATTCATAATTTCTATCTCTCTTTATCTCTCTATAATGTTTTCGTAATTATGCTCATCCATGTTGTTAATATGCTCATCCATGTTGTTAATGTACACATTCAATGTTGTTATATGCTCATTCATGTCGAGTTTTATATTAATTTACCGCACTTCGTAAGCTTTTAGCTTTGCGAGATTTGCTGTGATGACTTCTAACTTTTCATGTGACCAATACTAATTATGTCATGAACTTGATATAACCTTGTAATTACTTTGGCTTGAAACAAATTATTTTGTCCAGCTCTCCAATCGCATCGAATGCCCTGTACAAAATGTTAGATTGCAATATTATGACAAATACAAATGGCAAATTGATTACAAAGGGCGAACATTTCTGCAAAATAACAGGGATCCAATCCGTATTTGAATAAACTGGTATCAATGCAACAAGCTTTGATCCTCATGCTCTTCTATTAGCGTCAGTGCGTTTTATTCACCCCGAAACTTCAGGAAAAGATATTAGCATTTGTTGTATTATGTATAAGGTAATGCCCCCGGACACCTCACTCGGCGTGTGTGTTGGTATTAAGTACGTACTCAGACTATATCATGCAGAGGTAAACAAAATTTATCGAAGATGATGTTAAAGGGATCTATAGTACCCAACATTGTCAAAATCCACAGAACTTACATAGAAGTATAGCGGTTATCACATACCTTGTTAATTGTATACTCGTATTATTACCAATACAGGGGCGTCGATCACTGGGGGGGATTGGGGGGGGGGGGGTATATCCCCCCAATACTTCAGGTGGGGGGGGGGGGGGGGGGTGGCCTGTATTATCATCCCCCCAATATTTGAGCTTCAAAAATATATAATAACATTAAAATTAAGGAGCATTGCCCCCTCTCATGAATGGAAGTTGTTACTATAGTCTTCTTTAAACCACTTTTTGATAATGCTAAACTGCCCAAATCCAAAATCTTCCGGGGCTGCGCCCCTGGAACCCCCATTAGGGTTATTTGACCCAGTACTAGCCATGTACTCATTAAATAGTTTTATTCAGGATTTCTCTCTTGGCAAACTTTCAGGCGAACCTGGCCCACTGTGCGTTTGCGCTTCGCTCGCTAAAATTGAGCTAACTATTCAATAGTTAATTGTATTTCTGGATATTACAAATCCCATAGCTTCCGGGGGCTTCGCCCCCTGGACTCCCAATAGGCTTTCCAATATGGGTATCCCTTGACTTTTTCTATTCAGGGTTCCATCAGGATGATTGCAATCGACAGTATTTATCTATCAGGCTAAAATTCATCCATACTTCTACAGTGCCCTCATCATGCAGGATGCTTGCAATGTGCACTTAATAATCTTCCAATCTCTAAACAGCTAATTCAAAAGCCAATTAACTAAAGAATAGTTAGCTCTATATTTACATATAGACAACATCTTTATATCTGGATATTACAAAATCCCAAAGCTTCCGGGGGCTCCGCCCCCTGGATCCCCAATAAGCTTCCCAATGTGGGTATCCCATGTCTGATGCTATTCAGGGTTCCATCAGAATGCTTGTAATATAATATCAGGCTAAAGTTCATATTGGACAAAGCCCAGCTCATAACATGATGCTTGCAATGTGCACTTAATAATCTTCCAATTTCTAAACAGCTGAATTCAAAAGCTTTGCCCCCCCCCCCCCCCCCTCAGCCATAAAAACCCGGGCACGCTGCTGGGTTGTCGCTTTGCTCCCTCGCCAGAGATGGTCAAAATGACGAATCATCCCCCCCAATGGCGAGAAGAAATCGACGCCCTTGAAGCATGGAACATGTTTCTTTCTTGTTCTCGAATATCTCTTTGGTTATACAGAACTATATTATTGAAGTTTCCGGGTTGGACAATCTCCCCGGGAGACCTTCAACTGTGTATAAAGTTAGTCCAATTAGGAAAGCAACTTCGCTTTGCATTGTCGCTCATTACTTGGTCATATGACATTTTCAATAAATGCATCTACGATGGGATTTTCCCTGATATTTGGAAAACAGCAGCAATCACCCCCGTCCCAAAGGAAAACAAACACTAACTCCTTTGATCAATTGAGACCCATCTCTCTCACCCCAATATTTGTGAAAGGATCTTCGACTTACTTGGTTGATCTTTTAAATTTTGTGCTGCATGGTCTTGACAAACCTGGGCACTATGCATACTTAGCCACTATAGATTTTACTAAAGCATTCGACCGGGTAAACCACAATATTCTAATTAAGAAACTGATTGATTTGGGTGTCAGAAGATTCATTATACCAATCATTTGTAGTTTTCTTAGTAATAGAACTCAGTGTACTGAAATTGGTGGCAACAACTCACCCTTGTTGCAAACAACATGTGGAGTGCCGCAAGGCACTAAACTAGGCCCAATTTTATTTTTGGTACTTGTTAATGATGCATCGGATGAATCAGAACATAGATGGAAATATGTTGACGATTTGACGCTTAAACAAAACCAGCCTACTACTCTTCAAAATAGTCTGGATAATATCTCATATTGGTGCCAACAAAATGATGTATTGCCTAAACCTATCAAATGTAATCTACTCTGTATAAATTTCCTCCGACAGATGAACCCACGCACTGATAAAACATTGAATGAAATTCCATTGAACTTTGTTTCTCACTTTAAGTTGTTAGGAGTCACAATTCAAAATGATTTGAAGTGGAATTTGCATGTTCAAGAAATAGTTTCTAAAGCATCCCGAAGATTATATACTCTCTGTATTCTTAGGAGGTCGAAAACACCTATTACGGATATGGTGACCGTATACATGCTACATTAGACCCATTTTAGAGTATGCCTGTCCAGTTTGGCATACCTCAATTACTGATGCTCAAAACCAACGCAATTGAGTTTGTTCAAAAACGAGCACTCAGAATTATATTGGGTAGAGATTACACATCATACAGTGTAGCGTTGTCTATCTGTAAGCTACCGTCACTCTCTTTACGTAGAAACACATTGTTGATTAATTTTGGCACAAAAATGTTGCAATCTCTAAAACATAGGCACTTACTCCCTCCAACCAAAGCTAGTACATGTACAAGACAATTACGAAACATGTCGGGATTGTGTTCAATTAAATGTAACACAGAAAGATATCAACTATCAACTATATCAACTATCCCCTATATTTGGCACGAACATTAAAACCATGAATTTGGTTGGATTGTGTTTTGTTAGTAATGATTTGCATTGCTTGGTATAATTTAATTAAGTTATTTGTGTTGAATTGAATTGAATTTTAAAAGAGTTTATTAATTAAATAGTTGGCAGCCAAAGGTTGAATTGTACATTTTGTTACATTTGTAAAGTGCATGATACATGTTAAAAGTTGTAAAGTTTAAAAAGTAATGAGTAATATGCAAACAGCAAAATACCCAATTGTACATAAGAAAAGAAAATGATTATACAAAATTGAATTATATATTGTTTAAAATATTAACAAGGTAAGGAAGAGAGCACTATTTTCTCTTTTAATTGGTAACCAATCATTAAAAAAGGGTGTTTTCTAAAGATATTATAAACTGTTCACAAAGTTGTTTTCTTCTTGCTTCCAAGGTAATCAAATTGCACAATGAAAGAGCAAAAGTGGCATATGTTATATAGTCACCTCCCAATAATATTCTGAGGAATCTCTTTTGAATTCGTTCTAAATTTAATATTAGCTCTTGAGTTTCCATTAAAAACCGGGACGCAATAATAAGTACTGGTCTTATGTATCCCATGTATATAGTTAAAATATCATTTAGATGATAACATTGTAGACTTAGATTGTTTCTTTATTTATGTAATATGACAAATACTCATATACTTGCAGTTTGGTACCTTGAATTTTGGTAAAATATTGATATTAAACTTTTAATACGTACATAATTATTCATTTTCAAATTATGCTTATTAATTTCAATTGAAATATCAATATGACTAGAATAGTCTTGCTCTCATATACTAATGATTTCACAATAGGTATTCAGCTGATAGATATAGTTACTTTATGATAAATATATTGTAATGAATTAATTGCTTGGTGATTAATAACTTGGAACAGTTCCAATTTTGAATTACTTTATATCACTTATATAGTTATGAATTACTGTATACAATTCATTGTTGTAAATGTGGTTGATTAGCAATTATGCACAATGAGTTGATAGTAATGGTTCTTTGTATAGTGTAGCTTTGTTTATCTTATAGTGATTTACTTTTGTAAATATTGTACTTAACATTAATGTTCTAATTCATTTGAATTCGAATGTAACAATTGCTATATTGTATTATTTATACTATGTCTTTTTGATGTTCAATGTACACTGATCCTTTCAGCACTGCTGCTGATCAGTTTGAAATGTATACCAAAATAAATAAATAAATAAAAAATTACCATGGAATTTTCACACATCACTCAGTGGACATATTAGATCACAGAAATACACTTTTATCAACCTCTCGTCTGATTTTGCACATCACTAACGTTGCTAGTTCCATCTAACAAACCTTTCCGGTATTCATAGAACGCCAAAGTACTGCAACACTCATACAGTCTTGTAGCTGGTAATAGAAGTGTTAAAAAAGTTGACTGACGAGCAGAAAGTATTTCCTATATATGCTGTGGTCAGGGTATGCAAAATTTATAATAATTGCTATATTGTGTTTTGCTGATTGTTGTCATTTTTGGCTCTGATGGAAAATTGGTAAGTATCGAAAGCTCGGGGCCTCTATTGACACTTTTGTTTTATTACTTTTCATCACGCGGGGAGGGGGCATGAAACACGAGAGGAGAGGGGCGGGGGGCAAGAACCCCCCCCCCCCCCCTTCCCTCCCCTACACTGTTAAAACGCTGTGTACAAATGGTTGTTGAATCTTTGTATACAACCTTAGGTGTAGAGGGTTGTGTGAAGCTGCTATTGTTCAAGCGTTGATTAAACGTGTTAAATCACGTGATAGTTTCGACCGCGAAATCATCGCGACAAAACCCTTTTTGTCCCACTGCAAAACCAAGCGAAACGAAATACCGACGAGGTAGCGTGTTAGTCTTATAACCCAAAGGTCCCCGGTTCGATTCCGACTTTGCCGTTTTATAGTACAATCATTTTTTGTATTTGCTATTTCAGGGTTGTTTAAAATTTATTCTAAACAACGGTTGTAGAAAAAATTAAAACAACAGTTGTGTAAACTTTAAACAACTGGGGTTGTTGAATGTTTTCAACAAGAGTTGGATGGTTCATATGTTATACAGCGGTTGTAGAAAAGTTTCAACAAGTTGTTCAATTTGTTTACACAGCGTTTTAACAGTGTATAGCGACGCCTCTCACACGGTTTGAGTTCACGGTTCACTTATCAAGCCCTTATGACATGTATGAGTGGAGTCACCGTCTAATTCATTTTAACCTCATGATCTTCTTTATTCAATCAGGCACTTGTACGTTAGATGTCACGACTTATCAATTGACCTCCACCTTTCGTTATCCATCCTCCCAAACTCACTTCATATGTATATAATTTATGTATGTTTGTATGTATGTATGTATGTATGTATGTATGTATGTATGTATGTATGTATGTATGTATGAATGTATGTATGTATGTATGTATGTATGTATGTATGTATGTATGTATGTATGTATGTATGTATGTATGTATGTATGTATGTCTGAATGTGTGTGCGTGTGCGTGTGCGTGTGCGTGTGTGTGTGTGTATGTATGTATGTGTATGTATCTATGTCTATATGTCTGTCTGTATGTATGTCTCTATGTCAGCCTGCTTATCTATCTATCTATCTATCTATCTATCTATATATCTATCTATCTATCTATCTATCTATCTATCTATATATCTATCTATCTATCTATCTATCTATCTATCTATCTATCTATCTATCTATCTATCTATATATTTATCTATTTATCTATCTATCTATCTATCTATCTATCTATCTATCTATCTATCTATCTATCTATTTATCTATCTATCTATCTATCTATCTATCTATCTATCTATCTATCTATCTATCTATATATCTATCTATCTATCTATCTATATATCTATCTATCTATCTATCTATCTATATATCTATATACACTACTCACAACAAGTAAGTACCCCCCTATCTCACCGATTTTTATCATTCAAACGGTAATGGATGCGCAATTTTATTACGCACAATGTGAGTGGTAAATGGTTGCCATAGCTTTACGTTTTCATCATGAAAAAATGAATTTTCTAAAACAAAGTACCAAAACAAAAGTTGCACTTTCAGTTTTATTTGGCATAGTGGGTTCATTTTGTATACGAGTAAACATCTTTATTAAAGATTTTCCGACACACAAATCTATTATGCAATCCACTACTACTGCTGCATTGTTCTTAGTGGCAAAAGCATGCATTTTAAAACAAAAGGCCTTTCAATATGAAGTTGCTGGGGATTCGAATGGCCGAAGTCATGTCCAGTTTTCATCTGTATTGGAGTTGGCCTAATTCACTAATCTGTTATGTAATTCAGTACTACTGCTGCATTGTTCACAGTGTAGTCTATCAGGTTATGTAAAGCAGCAATTTTTTTGCTATAATCTTGGAAACAGTTTTTAATTTGTTCTAAATACATTACTGATGCGAAAAAGTAATGTTTCCATTTTTTATTTTTGGTCCCAGGGTGCATTTTGGCGATTTTAAAGATAATTAGCTAATTTGCATATTTGTGAAATAAGGTCAGGGGTCATTTTCTATCTAGGAATAGTACAATATTGATAAAAACTATTATTCTAGGGTATTTTGAGGCAAGGATTCCATTTTCGGTGCTCGTTTGTAAGTGCTGTATGGGAAACACTCTGAAATCCAAGATGGCTTCCCCTAATTTGCATATTTATGAATATTATTGATTTTTAGTGGCTACAGCCCCTAATAAGCAATAATTCCGGATTATTATTTGTCAGTTATGTTCTAAGTATGTAGTTAATATATCAAAGATGAGTTACCATCGTGGCAACCTCTAGCAATGCATATTATTTTCATAATTATGTATTTTACCTAATTTGCATATTCCCCCAAATCGAGTATATTAGGAACCCGGCAAGTAAAAAAGACAAGTAATACCACTTTTCCAAGGTTTTAGGGGGCAATGAATCCATTCATGATACTTATTTACCTGTATCCCCTCGGGAACCCACATGAATCCAAGATGGCCGCAATTGTCATTTTAAAGTAAATAATGCTATTTGCTACTTAAATGGCATTTAATTTATAAAAGTATGATTTGCTTACTTTAAGCAAACAACTACATTGTGATTCAAGTATTCTAGTTGCTCATTCCAATAATTAAAAGTCAAAACATTATAATATCAATTTAATATAACCGAAATAATATAGTCGTGTATCATAACATGTGTAATTAAGGGAGCAGTCATCTTGGATTTGAGATGGATGCCATGGTGATACAGGTAAATAAGTATCAAAAATGGATCTGCTGCCCCCCAAAACCTTGGAAAAGTGGTATTATTTGTCTTTTTTACTTGCCGGGTTCCCAATATACTCGATTTGGTGAAATATTGAAATTAGGTAAAATACAAAATTATGCAAATAATATGCATTGCTAGAGGTTGCCACGATGGCAACTCATCTTTGATATCTTAAATACATACTTATAACATAACTGACAAATAATAACCCGGAATTATTGCTTATTAGGGGCTGTAGCCACTGAAAATCAATAATATTCATAAATATGCAAATTAGGGGAAGCCATCTTGGATTTCAGAGTGTTTCCCATACAGCACTTACAAACGAGCACCGGAAATGGAATCCTTGCCTCAAAATACCCTAGAATACTAGTTTTTATCAATATTGTACTATTCCTAGATAGAAAATGACCCCTGACCTTATTTCACAAATATGCAAATTAGCTAATTATCTTTAAAATCGCCAAAATGCACCCTGGGACCAAAAATAAAAAATGGAAACATCACTTTTTCTCATCAGTAATGTATTAAGACCAAATTAAAAAATGTTTCCAAGATTATAGCAAAAAAATTCACAACATTTATGTATACTACATTAGGGGATATACTAGTGGAACCAGTTTTCAAAAGCTTACTCGTGTACAAAATGTACCCACATGGACTATTGTGAATACACGCGTTATGAACGAAAATGGACACATGACATGATTGACAAAAGATCCTCATTCTCCATGACCACTGAAGCAAATCGAATAGGCTTTTCTGCAAGATGTAGGTAGTAAGTTATAGTTTCATACCCTGAAATATTATTCTGATTGATTTACTATTTTAAAGTTATCGTTGCAGAAAGACCCGTTGTAAATGGACAACACGTCTCCTTATAAAACCTAGAGGGAAGGGACATCTGACATGATTGACAAAACATCCTCATTCTCCATGACCACCGAAGCAAATCGAATAGGATTTTCTGCAAGATGTAATAAGTTATAGTTTCATACCCTGAAATATCATTCTTATTGATCTACTATCTTTAAAGTTATCGTTGCAGAAAGTCCCGTTGTAAATTCTGGGACATGCTGTATGCCAAATAAAACTGAAAGTGCAACTTTTTTGTTTGTACTTTGTTTTAGAAAATTCTTTTTTAATGATGAAAACGTAACGCTATGGCGACCATTTACCACTCACATTGTGCGTAATAAAATTGCGCATCCATTAACGTTTAAATGATAAAAATCGGTAAAATACTTTTTGAGATATATGACAAAATGCTAGGGGGGTACTTGTGAGTAGTGTATCTATCTATCTATATATCTATATATCTATCTATCTATATATTATGTATGTATGTATGTATGTATGTATGTATGTATGTATGTATGTATGTATGTATGTATGTATGTATGTATGTATGTATGTATCTATCTATATATCTATCTATCTAGCTATCTATCTATCTATCTATCTATCTATCTATCTATCTATCTATCCATCTATCTATCTATCTATCTATCTATCTATCTATCTATCTATCTATCTATCTATCTATCTATCTATCTATCTATCTATATATACGTATGTATGTATTTATCTATCTATCTATCTAACTATATATCTATCTATCTGTCTATCTATCTATATATATATTAATGTTTTGTTTGACTATCTATCTATATATCTATCTATCTATTTACCTACCTACTTACCGACCTACCTACTTACCGACCTAGTTACCTACCTACCTAAACCTTCCTTCCTACATAGTATCCATTTTATCTATCTATTTCTCATATGCGTATTATATACGTTTTGTATACTTGCCCTAATTGTATTTCCATTTCTACGTCTCTCCATCTAAACATATATATATCTCCCTTCATACTCATATATCTCGTACTTTTGACAACTTGACATCGCAATTTACGTAGATCTTTCGTTTCATCTCCCCTTTCTCTCTTCCTAATTGCGGATCCATATTTCTGGATCTCTATATTACCACATGTATCCCCTTCACACTTCAATCACCTATCACCTACGTTCATCTACACATGTCAATATACACATGATATAATGTTCACCATCATTCTGTACACCAAGAGATCTCAATATCCT
>JBAMJV010007035.1:0-2500 GCA_037951105.1 Echinarachnius parma | reverse complement strand
AGAAAGTTTTTACAAAATGACATTCATGACATTTGAACAACTCATCACCTACACTGTGAAAAAAAGTAGTAAATTTACGTTGGGTATTTTTTTGTTGGGTAATAAATACGTTGGTTACTGTTTTGTTGGGCAATATTTGACCAATACTTAAGCAAAGTTGTACTCTGCCGCTGCCTAAATACAGATGTCTAATTGTTAGGCAATTAATTGCCCTAGTGAGTGGTAAACTACATACGATCGTGCCAATGTGAAAAAAGAGTGAAATTTACGTTGGTAATTTTTTAGTTGGGTAATATGTACGTTGGTAACTGTTTTGTTGGGCATTATTTGACCAATACTTAAGCAATTTTTTACTCTGCCGTTGCCCAAATACAGATGTCCAATTGTTGGGCAAGTAATTGCCCTGTTGAGTGGTAAACTGTATACGTGCGTGCCACTGTGAAAAATAGAATAAATTTACGTTGGTATTTTTTTTGTTGGGTAATATATACGTTGGTATATGTTTTGTTGGGCATTATTTGACCAATACTTAAGCAAATTTTTACTCTGCCGTTGCCCAAATACAGATGTCCAATTGTTGGGTAAGTAATTGCCCTGCTCAGTGGTAAACTGTATACGTGCGTGCCACTGTGAAAAATAGAGTAAATTTACGTTGGTACTTTTTTTGTTGGGTAATATATACGTTGGTATTTGTTTTGTTGGGCATTATTTGACCAATACTTCAGCAAATTTTTACTCTGCCGTTGCCCAAATACAGATTTCCAATTGTTGGGCAAGTAATTGCCCTGCTAAGTGGTAAACTGTTTACGTGCGTGCCACTGTGAAAAATAGAGTAAATTTACGGTGGTAATTTTTGTTGGGTAATATATACGTTGGTAATTGTTTTGTTGGGCATTATTTGACCAATACTTAAGCAAATGTTTACTCTGCCGTTGCCCAAATACAGATGTCCAATTGTTGGGCAAGTAATTGCCCTGCTAAGTGGTAATCTGTATACGTGCGTGCCACTGTGATTTCAACAAAAAATCACAAAATATGAACAAAATATTAATTTTGAAGTAAAATTATTTCGTTATTCATGTGTCAATCGTTAGTGTTTTATGTAAGAATTATTATGACAAACTTTGCATCACATGTTAACCTTGTTATACCATTAGTTTAATAATAAATAATAATACATTTGATTTATATAGCGCTTAATAATACATAATGAATTCTCTAAGCGCTTTCTGTTGAATTTGACTTGATTTGTTTTCATAACCACTTTTTATGTATACTACACATGTGATATATATACGCGACATGCTATGTGCGTAATATGAATTCATTCCTAACCTGGCACAGCCAGATTGCACTTAGGAAGTCTAAATAGACCAGTTGTGTGTGATTATGCCACATGATTTGGACCACATGTCTCATACGTCCGAATTGCAAACTAGTTTCAATTGGGAATACCAATTTGGAATTTTCAATTGGTAATTTTCAATTGGTATTTTCAATTGGTAATTTCAATTGGTTTTTCGTCCTGGGTAGTCAGATAATGACCATTTGCTGTTTAAAGCAACTGAAAAATGCCCAACAAATTTTATTGATTGCAGAGAGGTATCATAATAACTCAACAACTTAGTAAAATTATGTCATTTTCTGGATAATTATTATAGGTCTCGCCCAAATACTGGGTAAATTACTTTGTTAAAAAGTTGGGCACATTAATGTCCCAAAAACCTAGTTCAAAATATTACCCAACAGTTGGGCACATTAATGTCCCAACAACGTTGGTTAAAATATTGCCCAGTAGTGGTTGAGGTTGACTATACTTCCAACGTTGGGTAAAATATTGGGTAAATGTACGTAATTACCCAACAGTTGGGCACATTAATGTCCCAACAACGTTGGTTAAAATATTGCCCAGTAGTTGTTGAGGTTGACTATGCTTCCAACGTTGGGTAAAATATTGGGTAAATATTCGTAATTACCCAACAGTTGGGCACATTAATGTCCCAACAACGTTGGTTAAAATATTTCCCAGTAGTTGTTGAGGTTGACTATGCTTCCAACGTTGGGTAAAATATTGGGTAAATATTCGTAATTACCCAACAGTTGGGCACATTAATGTCCCAACAACGTTGGTTAAAATATTGCCCAGTAGTTGTTGAGGTTGACTATGCTTCCAACGTTGGGTAAAATATTGGGTTAATATACGTACTTACCCAACAGTTGGGCACATTAATGTGCCCAACAACGTTGGTTAAAATATTGCCCAGTAGTTGTTGAGGTTGACTATACTTCCAACGTTGGGTAAAATATTGGGTAAATATTTACCCTTTTTTTTCACAGTGTACACTCTACCGTGAACATGTAAATGCGGTATGTAGGGAAAAGAGTTCTTATCAAATGAAATTCATTACCTTTAATTAACTGGACCCAGTGGATGCAGCGGAGAATAACATGTCATTCATGACATTTGAATAACTGGCCACCCACCATCTGGAGGTGCCAG
>JBAMJV010007034.1:0-31842 GCA_037951105.1 Echinarachnius parma | reverse complement strand
ACCATACCAAATTTATTATTTTTTTAACTGGGCAATAGTGTAGAACTTATGGACATCTATCGAGATGCCAAATTTGGAGTCGATCCGAATTTCGGTTGCCCAGATATTGGGGAGGGGGGGGGGGGGGGGGGGGCCTTTTAACCCCCCCCCCCCCCCCCCCCCCACCCCCCAGTTTTAAAGGTTTAAAGGTTCAAAATAGGCCCCAGTCTTTTTAGGGTTAACATGAACCTATGTAGGCCACTACATCTCTGGAGATTCGCCGGTGCCTCAATATGCTCAAGCTACAGCAATAATGTGTAATACAGGGCTGATGGTGCTGATGATATTATATGTATGTGTATACGTCGCTGAAGTGATTTAAACTACCTCGTTAAATAGGTTTTTTTACATGATTGTGTATGCCGAACAGGTGACATCAATGGTATATTGTGTGCCAGCCCGCCTTGGTCCACTGAAGGTATGGATGGGTTGGTTCTTGTTTAATAGTGCCTTACCCTCAACAGGATGGATGATAGTATCATGGACCCTAGTGACTGTCGTGATTGGGTCCCTGTATGTCGATATCTCTAAAGGTACAGGTAGCGATTCGCTGATCCTGGTTAACGTCTAAATACCATCAACAGGATTGATGATGGCAGCATTTATGGACCCAAACAGGTTAAAACTTCCTTGGTGATTGGGTTACATACCTGTGAAGGTCGATATCGCTGAAGATTCTCCAGCGCAGCATGCAACGGCAATTATATACTGCGTGCCAGGACTCAGTCCACTGAAGGTAGCAATTCGCTGGTCCTGAATAACGTCTGCCGAGCCCTCAACAGGGCTGATGGTGATATCATAGCCGCTGAAGTTCAGGTGGGAAGACAGGTCACCCCAGGCTACTTGCAGGGTGGCTGGTCTCACAGAATACCACAATGATCTCACCGGGCACTGGCTCCTCTGCGATATAAGAGTAAATAACAGATATATCAGGAATTTATATTTATAACGATCATCATTAGCATTTAAAGAGATGATTAATGCATTGCAAGGCCAGATTTAAAAGTGTTCTAGGAACATAGTCATAATCAATCGGCGATAAAGTCCGACATAAATTTTCACTTTTTTCACTAGATAAACAGTGTTACAACGATCATGGTAGATGCCGGTTGACGTCTCATGCAAATATGACTATTAGAAAAAAATGTATGAGGTTAATGGATCACTTTTAGTTGCGCCAAGCAACCAGAAAAGGGTTTGCCACGCATACCACTTCATGTTTGACCTAAGACGCTACTGATTTGTCCATCTGCAAAGAAAAAGTGATTGTCACACATACCACTACACGTACATGATCTAAGACGCCATTGATCGGCCCCTCTGCAATAAAACGGTGATTATTTCCCCCGTTCAGGACTAATTGATTTTGCTATAACAGGTGTTCTACTACTTCTACATAAACCCTTGTCTAGGACCAGTCTTGAAGGGTTTAATTAAGAAAGAAAAATCAAAATAAGGTCAATGACATCAATCAGGTTAGGAATTAATAATCGTTTTTAAGGGACAACAATTGTTTCTCCTTATATGCCACATTAAATTCACATTTTATTCTCTTTCTATCCCACCTGTCCTTGCTATGTCAGTTGGGTTGAGGGGAACGTCACTCCTCTGAAGCGGGAACTCTCCAGATGGATTCAGGACGCTGCCGACTTCAAACGTGTAGTTTGTGAGAGGTGTAAGGCCTGTGATGATGTATGTGTAATCCATAGCGCCACTTTCGACCGGTACTGTAGCTGCAAGAGTTCTGTCCATGGTGTTCACTTCAGTGAAATAAATCTCGAAGGCATCGTGGGGATCAGTGACGTCAGGCGGTGTCCAGGTGATGTTGGCGGTCAAGATGTTCACTCCATTGACGGTTATGCTAGCAGGAGAAGCAGGAGCTGTAATTGACAATAATACAAATATATTGATACTGAAATCTAGTGCATACTATCAAAGAAAATCAAAAGAGAAACGATTGCTGAACTAGCTTGAATAGCTGACCACTTCTAATCATCTCTCCTTCCAACCTTGCTGCAGAGTTATCTACATCAATAATGGCGATGTTTGATTATTCCTGGAACCGAGAATTTGATCCTTGTATATAATATAGCCAACTGGTTCACCATAATTACAAACAATTGTAAAAAAGGCTAATGATAGCAGCTTTACTAGCTTTAAAAACTGACCGCTTCAAGCGTGGTAACATCAGACAAACCAAAACTTGTTCCATGTTTCTTACTGAATAAAAGTAAATAATCAACATTGCAAACTGCAAAATCACTAAACTACCTGTAGCTTAAATAACTAGCCCCTTAAACCCTCAACCAGGCCGGGTTATTTTGGCTATGCTCTGGCTGGGTGGGGGGGATTCCACCCCCTGGCCTGGTTATGTTTAAACCAAGATGATTCCATCGAACAAACTTCTTGTAACTCAAACTAGGTTCTTTTATTTAATATTTTCAACTGTTATACAGTTCAAGTTCATTTTTATAATATAATATCATACATGTATTAATCATATAAATAATGCATTGAAATATAAAGACTACAAAAAAGTAAAAAACTTGTAGGCTGTAGCCCCATTTTGAATATAAAGTATAGAGTTTTGGGCAAGTCCAAGCTATTTTGTAGCTGTCACGCGTGGGACATCAGAAATATTGAAACACCATTTTGTTTTACATTTCAGATTCTTTGGAGCAAATTTTATCAAATGCCAAAAGAAAAATTGAAATCCCCCATGCATAACTAATGTATGCGACTTTATGCTAGCGTCACGCGTGGGACCAGAGAAAGTTGGTATTTTTAAATTTTGACTTTGAATGTGCATTCCTATGAATTTATAAACAATAGCAAAACATGATTGGTATGTTCTTAAAGTGCATCTTGTGCTCTTCTGGAATATGAAATTTCATCATCTCAAAACTTTGGAGTTTCACACAGGGTCGATTTGAAAAAAATTGCAATGTCACTCGTGGGACATGTCACGCATGGGACATTTTTCTGTGATGCGTTTTACATAGGCTCGCCACGCAATTTGCCCTTATTATTTCAAGAATTTGAGCTTGGAAAATACTCACAATGTGCATTAATGTTCTTTATGACATTTCTTAACAATGTTTACAAACAAATGTTGCAAGAAATAATATTTTCCTTTTGTATAAATTGTTTTGGGAAATTGTTATGTATTTCTTTATTTTTCAACTTCCGTTTTTACATTTTGTTTTCAATAAAATCAATTATTCACTATCGTCAAACACTTATTGTCCTAGTATAATTATTTGCAGTGATTATAAATCCTATGAAAAAAACACTGTTTTCCATAGGATTTGTACATAAATCACAAAATTATGCAATATCTGTAATGACTTCCACTTCGAAAAAGTCATGTGACTTTGTAAGGGTATAGTTGTCTGTCATAAATTTGGTTTCAATTGTTGCGCAAGACTTCAAAGAAAAAATTGTAAAAATCAATCAGCCAAAACAAGATTTTAAATAACCCATTGCATTGCTTTACTGTACAGATTGGCCCACGCGTGACAAAATGTCCCACACGTAACAAAATCTAATTACAGAATTATGATAATTAGGTAAATGTGATTACCTTTTGTTTCTATGTTATGGATGTCCCCCAAGGTAAATTAGAACTTTGTAGAGTTTCAGAAAAATAAACCTCTCGATTAACGAGTAATCGAAACCATAAGGTATAAAAATGTAATGCGTGGGACATGCTAATTTTGGAACACATCTAATTTGCATATTAAATGAGATAACAAGCTGAAAATCATACTCCATCTACCTTCTTGTAATGACTTCAGGTCAAGCCAATAATGAGTTAAGAATTATCACAAGTATTTTAAATATGATTAGATTTGTCTTTAATTCAGTTGTCCCACGCGTGACGATGATTTAAATATTATGCAAATATAGTTGATTATTGCTACTTATTGGAGATAGTTTTAAATTTTAGTTTTCAAATTATTAAAATTCAATATCTCAAATTTGAAATGACATCAAGTTTCGCTTGATTGGATGAAGTTGAAAATTCACCCCCTTGGGAACAAATACTTTGGACTTGCCCTTTTACACGTTTTATACAAATACAATCATAAGAAAATCAAACTAAATAAAAGTTGCAAACCAATGGTGCAAAAAGAAAGAAGAAACAATGATTGATTCACTAACTAAGATCGCTTACCACTCCGAATAGACACTTGCGCCAATGCTACTGTACTGGCTGCTAAGTCTGCAACAGTTATGTTCAACACCCTTCCTGGCACAAAGATTGGGAATGGGCTCATTGTAGCCATGACATAGAATGGAGCTATTCCATTAGCCTCAAGAACGTAGGTTGTGACTCCTGGGTAAGCCCTCCACTGAAGTTGTGCCGATGTTAATGTCACTTCGGTCACAGCTATGACACCTGGTGGGAGGCCCTCTGAAATATGAATCAAAGTCTTTGCTAGAAATTAGCTTTCTTACCTGGTTGCCCAGTCAGGCAAGTAAAGATAAGACTCATGACATTTAAATTGCCCAAAATCTGAATCAAACAGCCCCAAACATGGGACAAACTTTACAAATTATGTTATATTTGGGTGGCCATTTGGACCAGTGGAATTTAGCATCGTTTTGATAGCATCAATTAGCTATGTGTAACAACATGATTCAAATGGGTTAGCAAACAGGACAAAGGTTAATAAACCATGAAACTTATTGGCTATGTAATTCTTTAAATTGAATGGGTTAAAAGACATGAAAAGAGAGCCAAGAAACTAACGTGTTGTATTGACGAGGAACAGACTCTCGCTATCATATGTGTCCTCTGCCACTAGCGAACTGACGAGGGCGATGTTATGCTCCGATCCTGCGTCGAGATCCATGAAACAGTGGTTCGTCTGACTGGATACGTAAGTCGCCGAGCTGATCACGGACATTCCGGTCTGAGCAATGGACACGACGGTCTCCTCTGCTGCCGGTTCTGGAAACCAGCTAATGCAGATCTCTGTGAGGGATACGCTCATTATGGATGCATTTGCCGGTGGACTGAGTGCTGTAAATAGACAAATAATAATACAAGTTATGGACACTGAGAGAGATACACATACAGAATTGCATTTGCCGGTGGATTGAGTGGTGCAGACACACACAAATAAGAAGTAATGGATATTGCGAGATAAATTGACGTTTACCAGTGGACTGAGTTCTACAGACCAATACAAAATAAGCAATGGACATCATGGCAAGATAATCTGACAGTTTAATGCCATTGATTGTGCTAAATAAACAAAAGTCAGTGCTTGCTTGTGACTTTTATTCAAATTACTTTCTTTTTGGATAAACATGTTATCAGCTTATGCATATTAGGGAATATGTATTTGCTGGTGGAATGAGTGGTATGGACAAAGTTATGGACATTGCATCACAAAATAAAGATGTTGATAGTAACAGAATACAATAAATTCAAATTACGTTATGTTAATGGATTGTGATCAAACCTTGTTTTGTTTCCAAATCCATCTACCCATACAATTTTACACTCGGGTTTCCTCTCAATCAGAGCATTACTATCTGTTCATATTAAACTTAAATGGAACAAATATGACAACACTTTACATGGGGGGGGGGGGGGGGAGGGGCGGGGGGGGGGGGGGTTAACGCTCACCCGTGTATGCAGACAATGCTACAACAGAGCTTTCGAAACCCATGAACAGAGTCTTGATGGTGCAGTTATACAGCGTGTAGGAATCGAGTCCTGATAGATCAGTCGGACTTGTTGCACTGTTGAAGTTCAGCACTGGAGTATTGTCATAGCGACTGCACAAAGCCTCGAAGCTGTCGCTGCCACCAGCGGGCATGTCAAAAGAGAGACGCAGAGTCGAGTCTGTGGGACTGATCGGTGACAAATCAACATTCTCCGGTGGTGCCGGTACTAGAGTGAGATATTGAATAGAATTTACAAATGAGTTTAATTTCATATACCTTCAGATGACTTTTTTTTCTTATAAAACATTCATGATGAATTCAAAAAGGATATATGAGTATTGGTCAAACTTAACTTTAGTTACCAAAACGTGCCATTACGGAACAAAGTAATAGTTATAACTTCACCATGCTCGATAAGTATACATAATTACAAACGACTAAGTAAAACCCTTGTTATCATTCAAAAAATGTAACAATGCAGGAGGGCACTATTTAAAACAAATAATTGGTTTTAGCCTTTGTCATTAACAAATTGTGCATTTAATGTTTTGATTCAATAGAAATATCATCAACGACTTTTGAAAAACCTATTCAGACTGTTTTCACAGTAGTCTTCGAGCATTTTTTTACATTTTTCTAAAAAGTCTAAAATATCGCCCGGTGATTGCCGGTAAAAAAATCATTTTGAACAAATATACTTCTAGATATTTCAGCTGTTTCTGAACCGATTTTGATGAAATAAAGTTTATTTTGTCATCAAAATTGTATGTAATTATTTCAAATTTGACCGTCAGTTTTTCATTATCTCACTAAAAAATATTGGGGGGGGGGGGGGGGCAATTCGGGAAATACCAATACTCAACACTACCTTTAAACAATACTAATATTATTACTCCATTGATACAGCCTAACGAGGCACTCAACGTTGTCTGAGCCATTGCAAAATGAGAGCATAATATTATACTGCAAAATAAAGAACTACCATAACAAACTGATCTGTATGTTTGCTCATAATGCACTTAGAGAACTTTATTAGATTGTAATTTTAATCAGTTGTTTTGGCTTTTTGAATTGTTTCATAGCAAACAGGGTTTGTTAAAATAAACTGACGAACACAAATAGAATACATTTACATTCAGAACTTTGATGTTTGTAAACATTAATTAGTTGTTGCAAATGACACTGCAATTCAGCTTGTAGCTGTGAATGTGACATTTTGTTGAATAATAACATTACTATCATTATATTGCAGATGCGCTGCCACCCACCTGTGCATTCAATAACTATATCTATTGTATTGCTGCTGCTGTCAGTTATCTCTATTGTGTAGCATGTGCCGGGTTCTAATCCTACCAGCACTGCCTCCCCATTGGTATCGGCTGTTGCATTCAACACACCGGATACGTACACCATGTCTCCAGAAACGAGGCCTGATAGGGTGATGTTATTTTCTCCTCGGTTGTCCACCAAAGGAAATCGCTGGACTGTGAGGCAAAGAAGAAATTCAGTGCGATATTAAAGGTGCTGTAACACATTTGCATCCACCAAACTTGGTGTAAATGGCCACATTCTGCGATTTAATTTGTGCGTCCCGTTTTGATCAGGTAAGAGAGAAATCGAAATTGGTATTTTTTTTTCCAAATCGCTTAACGTCTAGGCTAGACGATAAGAGGTGTTGTCCGCATGGTCTGAAGGGTGCGATCGAACCGGGGATCTCTGGCATCTGAGCCCAAGGCCCTACCGACTGAACTAACTCGCCTTAACAAGATATCTGAAAACTATAAGCCAATACTTAACACTAACAGACACATGCTTGCATATGGCCTGCCGATCTTTTAGGTTTACCTCTGATTTAGTCCCAAATCACTACTTGCCTATTTTTAACATCAACATTCAAAATACTAAAAGGCTGCAAACATTTGATCAAAATTAAGATGGAATGCAACGGACATTCATAAGCTCGTAAAATGTCTAAATTTCACAAAAAATAAGTCATATTTAAAAAAAGGAGCTAAAATTGTACTTACCCCACCATCTGCCATCTTTACTACCTTAGTATTAAACAATTCCACTTTAAAGAGGGGCTTGTCTTAGTCACGTGAAATCTTGCGATTTGCGAGGTTACCACGTACGCTACAACACGAGCAATGTACATGCAAAGCCGTCAAGATACTGATTACATCTGTACAACTAGGCTAATTATGTGACAAGTTGCACTCTTACTGTGAGTCTCCTTGCCAACAATTGGACCATTACAAAAGATTTGTATATAATAATAATAATAATATACAAAATTTATATAGCGCTTAATACAATGTTTTTAAGCGCTAGAAAAAAGAGAGAAATATTGACCAATAAACAAATAAACTTAATACAAACGTACAAATCAAATACATATTAACTAAATTAAGATTGTGTATACAAATGTGTTTTTAACAAAGATTAAAAGAGTCCATTGTGGGGGCACTTCTAATAGCTAAGGGTAAATTGTTCCAGAGTGTGGGTGCTATAGATGAGAAGGCACGATTGCCGTATCTTGTCATGGTGCGAGTACTTGCGCATAAATGGACAGGGAGGCTGGATACCTCGAGAGAGGGTTGAAGGAAACAGTTTTTTATCCGCGCCTTTCAACCTTCACTCAACAGAGAAAGAAGCACTACAATTAGCTACGACTGATCGATTGTTATATCACAAAGGTCACATCAGGTCACAATGCTGATGAAGGCTGTAGATGAAAGCCATAACATTTTGATTATATTTTCATTTTATAGATACTGTTCATAATTTATGGACACCAACAAAGACTTACGGACTCTGTGTACGATAGCGTTCAGAATGGTACTCTGATCGGAGTTGAGCGCAATCGTTGCCTGCAGAAGGTCACCCGCTGCAATTTCCGGAGAGACGCTAGTAAAATAGGCTGAACCATCAGTAGCACCCGCTGTGGAGGAGACATAACTAAACGTCTCTCCATAGTGCGCGAAACCAACCTGGTAGACGGCAGAACCAGGTGAACCGGGCGGGATCTGGTAATTAACAATGACAATCGTCGGGCTGAATATTTGCAGTGAGATGTACGATCCTGTTGACAGAATAAACAAAACAAGATGGAAAGAAAGCTATGGGGGAGAAGGGGGGGGGGGGGAGTTGGCACTTATAATTTGGACAACACAATATAAGACATAAGGGGAACATTTTCGGTAGGGTCTGTTTAGGCTAGAAAGAGGATCATTGACCAGAACTATTTTGATGCCAAATTTAAAATCAAATTGATGACGCATGACTGATGATTATTGACATTTTACAAAATGGCGTTCTGATGACATAACATTAACGTGAAGTCATTGAAAAGGTTTGCGGTACTAAGTTTGACCACATTCGATCACCATGCAAGGTTTCATGATAATTGATTCATTCATTCTTCAGATATGTGACGGACCAAATTGGAAGAATAAATGAATTAATAAATTAATAAATGATAATACAAACATTGACGAAAACATGAGGTGATTGTTATCATATATGTATCTCCTTATAATAAATACACCTCTGAAAATATTGTCACTACTTAAACAGATACACATATTAATAAAGAGGTAAACTATACATTGCGAAAGCCTACCGAATGAAACGGAGACTACTGTATTATTCAGTTCATAACTATTTGATTTGAGTAGTCGAATATAAACTCTGGAACGAGCGAAAAAAGATTGTGTGCAGATCCCCAAAATGTTGTCTAAATTAAGGTGACACGTACAGATATATGGACTCTGAAACTCGATGTATATTCAACTGGCACTTTTAGCGTTCATAGACAATAGACAACTTGCCACCTTAGGCTACAGATAGCATTTAACATACCTAATGTCTGATTTTTCGTGACTGTCATACTCTCTGCCTTATCGCCACCAACTCCTTTGAAAGACCTTACGCCAACGGAGTATAAGACGTTCTCTGACAGGCCTGAAATCGTCACTGAAGTCTCGTTTGATGCGAAAGAACCATACAAATTTCCATTCAGCAAGACTTCATATCCATCCCAAGTCCCACTTGCAGGAGGGTCAAAGGTCGCAACAATAGCTGTGTTGGCAGTTGGTGCTAGTTGAAGATTCCGTGGATTGGCAGGGGCTGAATAAAAACATTCAAAGCAAGAAAATTCTGTGAGATATTGAATATGGATAACCCAATCAGAACTAAAGGGTTGTTAACAAAGTTACCAGCTTTACCAGAAATCTAATACAGTGGAATCTCTTCATAATGACCTCTGTACTAACGAGGTACCTGGCATAGCAAGGCAATTTCACAGGTTCTATGTGTTGTACTATTTGTTAAGCCCTGATAAACAAGTTATCTGATATAACGAGCTAAATAAAATGAGAGGTTTTAGTGCAAAATTGAGGACACACACATGATGGGCCAACAAATTGATATCCAGAACATTTTGGAATATTTACATATGCAGGAATAGTGATATCGTAATGATGTAATGGTACTGCGGAAATCTCTTGTTTAAAATACTAACTAATTGTTAACAAGAAAGTATCTCCCCTTTGAAAGGAATAATACATCTAAGGCGTTGACCCATTGCCTACAGGAACTTTAACTCTATATGGGAATTGTAGATTTAAAATGGAGCAGGTTAAATAGTACAGATCGTTGAGATGTGTAATTGCCTAATGATCTTTGAACCAAATAATGTGGATATTAAGGTCACGTAAGCTCCGCCTCCCAAATCTCGTGCTGGAGGTCAAGCCGTTCACACTAACGATTCGCACTCTGATTTTAGTGAATCATGATTTGGAAACACCTCTGGACCATGATTTGAGTTCCGCGATTCGTGATTCCAATTAGTGTTCACACCGTTAAAAATACCGTGATTGGAGTGAAAAATAACTCAAATCATGATTGAAATCACGCATTTTTGCCAATGTGAAAAGGCTCTCAGACAAGTTTTACTATATATTTTCATTTTTTAGATACTGTTCATATTTATGAACACCAACAAAGACTTACGGACTCTGTGTACGATAGCGTTCAGAATGGTACTCTGATCGGAGTTGAGCGCAATCGTTGCCTGCAGAAGGTCACCCGCTGCAATTTCCGGAGAGACGCTAGTAAAATAGGCTGAACCATCAGTAGCATCCGCTGTGGAGGAGACATAACTAAACGTCTCTCCATAGTGCGCGAAACCAACCTGGTAGACGGCAGAACCAGGTGAACCGGGCGGGATCTGGTAGTTAACAATGACAATTGTCGAGCTGAATAATTGCAGTGAGATGTACGATCCTGTTGACAGAATAAACAAAACAAGATGGAAAGAAAGCTATGGGGGAGAAGGGGGAGGGGGGGGGGGGGGAGTTGGCACTTATAATTTGGACATCACAATATAAGACATAAGGGGAACATTTTCGGTAGGGTCTGTTTAGGCTAGAAAGAGGATCATTGACCAGAAATATTTTGATGCCAAATTTAAAATCAAATTGATGACGCATGACTGATGATTATTGACATTTTACAAAATGGCGTTCTGATGACATAACATTAACGTGAAGTCATTGAAAAGGTTTGCAGTACTAAGTTTGACCACATTCGATCACCATGCAAGGTTTCATGATAATTGATTCATTCATTCTTCAGATATGTGACGGACCAAATTGGAAGAATAAATTAATTAATAATTTAATAAATGATAATACAAACATTGACGACAAAATGAAGTGATTGTTATCATATATGTATCTCCTTATAATAAATACACCTCTGAAAATATTGTCACTACTAAATCAGATACACATATTAATAAAGAGGTAAACTATACATTTCGAAAGCCTACCGAATGAAACGGAGACTACTGTATTATTCATTTCATAACTATTTGATTTGAGTAGTCGAATATAAACTCTGGAACGAGCGAAAACAGATTTTGTGCAGATCCCCAAGTTGTCGTCTAAATTAAGGTGACACGTACAGATATATGGACTCTGAAACTCGATGTATATTCAACTGGCACGTTTAGCGTTCATAGAAAATAGACAACTTGCCACCTTAGGCTACAGATAGCATTTAACATACCTAATGTCTGATTTTTCGTGACTGTCATACTCTCTGCCTTATCGCCACCAACTCCTTTGAAAGACCTTACGCCAACGGAGTATAAGACGTTCTCTGACAGGCCTGAAATCGTCACTGAAGTCTCGTTTGATGCGAAAGAACCATACAAATTTCCATTCAGCAAGACTTCATATCCATCCCAAGTCCCACTTGCAGGAGGGTCAAAGGTCGCAACAATAGCTGTGTTGGCAGTTGGTGCTAGTTGAAGATTCCGTGGATTGGCAGGGGCTGATAAAAACATTCAAAGCAAGAAAATTATGTGAGATATTGAATATGGATAACCCAATCAGAACTAAAGGGTTGTTAACAAAGTTACCAGCTTTACCAGAAATCTAATACAGTGGAATCTCTTCATAATGACCTCTGTACTAACGAGGTACCTGGCATAGCAAGGCAATTTCACAGGTTATATGTGTTGTACTATTTGTTAAGCCCTGATAAACAAGCTATCTGATATAACGAGCTAAATAAAATGAGAGGTTTTAGTGCAAAATTGAGGACACACACATGATGGGCCAACAAATTGATATCCAGAACATTTTGGAATATTTACATATGCAGGAATAGTAATATCGTAATGATGTAATGGTACTGCGGAAATCTCTTGTTTAAAATACTAACTAATTGTTAACAAGAAAGTATCTCCCCTTTGAAAGGAATAATACATCTAAGGCGTTGACCCATTGCCTACAGGAACTTTAACTCTATATGGGAATTGTAGAATAAAAATGGAGCAGGTTAAATAGTACAGATCGTTGAGATGTGTAATTGCCTAATGATCTTTGAACCAAATAATGTGGATATTAAGGTCACGTAAGCTCCGCCTCCCAAATCTCGTGCTGGAGGTCAAGCCGTTCACACTAACGATTCGCACTCTGATTTTAGTGAATCATGATTTGGAAACACCTCTGGACCATGATTTGAGTTCCGCGATTCGTGATTCCAATTAGTGTTCACACCGTTAAAAATACCGTGATTGGAGTGAAAAATAACTCAAATCATGATTGAAATCACGCATTTTTGCCAATGTGAAAAGGCTCTCAGACAAGTTTTACTATATATTTTCATTTTTTAGATACTGTTCATATTTATGAACACCAACAAAGACTTACGGACTCTGTGTACGATAGCGTTCAGAATGGTACTCTGATCGGAGTTGAGCGCAATCGTTGCCTGCAGAAGGTCACCCGCTGCAATTTCCGGAGAGACGCTAGTAAAATAGGCTGAACCATCAGTAGCACCCGCTGTGGAGGAGACATAACTAAACGTCTCTCCATAGTGCGCGAAACCAACCTGGTAGACGGCAGAACCAGGTGAACCGGGCGGGATCTGGTAATTAACAATGACAATCGTCGGGCTGAATATTTGCAGTGAGATGTACGATCCTGTTGACAGAATAAACAAAACAAGATGGAAAGAAAGCTATTGGGGAGAAGGGTGGGGGGGGGAGTTGGCACTTATAATTTGGACAACACAATATAAGACATAAGGGGAACATTTTCGGTAGGGTCTGTTTAGGCTAGAAAGAGGATCATTGACCAGAACTCTTTTGATGCCAAATTTAAAATCAAATTGATGACGCATGACTGATGATTATTGACATTTTAAAAAATGGCGTTCTGATGACATAACATTAACGTGAAGTCATTGAAAAGGTTTGCAGTACTAAGTTTGACCACATTCGATCACCATGCAAGGTTTCATGATAATTGATTCATTCATTCTTCAGATATGTGACGGACCAAATTGGAAGAATGAATTAATTAATAATTTAATAAATGATAATACAAACATTGACGAAAACATGAAGTGATTGTTATCATATATGTATCTCCTTATAATAAATACACCTCTGAAAATATTGTCACTACTAAATCAGATACACATATTAATAAAGAGGTAAACTATACATTTCGAAAGCCTACCGAATGAAACGGAGACTACTGTATTATTCAGTTCATAACTATTTGATTTGAGTAGTCGAATATAAACTCTGGAACGAGCGAAAACAGATTTTGTGCAGATCCCCAAGTTGTCGTCTAAATTAAGGTGACACGTACAGATATATGGACTCTGAAACTCGATGTATATTCAACTGGCACTTTTAGCGTTCATAGACAATAGACAACTTGCCACCTTAGGCTACAGATAGCATTTAACATACCTAATGTCTGATTTTTCGTGACTGTCATACTCTCTGCCTTATCGCCACCAACTCCTTTGAAAGACCTTACGCCAACGGAGTATAAGACGTTCTCTGACAGGCCTGAAATCGTCACTGAAGTCTCGTTTGATGCGAAAGAACCATACAAATTTCCATTCAGCAAGACTTCATATCCATCCCAAGTCCCACTTGCAGGAGGGTCAAAGGTCGCAACAATAGCTGTGTTGGCAGTTGGTGCTAGTTGAAGATTCCGTGGATTGGCAGGGGCTGATAAAAACATTCAAAGCAAGAAAATTATGTGAGATATTGAATATGGATAACCCAATCAGAACTAAAGGGTTGTTAACAAAGTTACCAGCTTTACCAGAAATCTAATACAGTGGAATCTCTTCATAATGACCTCTGTACTAACGAGGTACCTGGCATAGCAAGGCAATTTCACAGGTTATATGTGTTGTACTATTTGTTAAGCCCTGATAAACAAGCTATCTGATATAACGAGCTAAATAAAATGAGAGGTTTTAGTGCAAAATTGAGGACACACACATGATGGGCCAACAAATTGATATCCAGAACATTTTGGAATATTTACATATGCAGGAATAGTAATATCGTAATGATGTAATGGTACTGCGGAAATCTCTTGTTTAAAATACTAACTAATTGTTAACAAGAAAGTATCTCCCCTTTGAAAGGAATAATACATCTAAGGCGTTGACCCATTGCCTACAGGAACTTTAACTCTATATGGGAATTGTAGATTTAAAATGGAGCAGGTTAAATAGTACAGATCGTTGAGATGTGTAATTGCCTAATGATCTTTGAACCAAATAATGTGGATATTAAGGTCACGTAAGCTCCGCCTCCCAAATCTCGTGCTGGAGGTCAAGCCGTTCACACTAACGATTCGCACTCTGATTTTAGTGAATCATGATTTGGAAACACCTCTGGACCATGATTTGAGTTCCGCGATTCGTGATTCCAATTAGTGTTCACACCGTTAAAAATACCGTGATTGGAGTGAAAAATAACTCAAATCATGATTGAAATCACGCATTTTTGCCAATGTGAAAAGGCTCTCAGACAAGTTTTACTATATATTTTCATTTTTTAGATACTGTTCATATTTATGAACACCAACAAAGACTTACGGACTCTGTGTACGATAGCGTTCAGAATGGTACTCTGATCGGAGTTGAGCGCAATCGTTGCCTGCAGAAGGTCACCCGCTGCAATTTCCGGAGAGACGCTAGTAAAATAGGCTGAACCATCAGTAGCACCCGCTGTGGAGGAGACATAACTAAACGTCTCTCCATAGTGCGCGAAACCAACCTGGTAGACGGCAGAACCAGGTGAACCGGGCGGGATCTGGTAATTAACAATGACAATCGTCGGGCTGAATATTTGCAGTGAGATGTACGATCCTGTTGACAGAATAAACAAAACAAGATGGAAAGAAAGCTATTGGGGAGAAGGGTGGGGGGGGGGAGTTGGCACTTATAATTTGGACAACACAATATAAGACATAAGGGGAACATTTTCGGTAGGGTCTGTTTAGGCTAGAAAGAGGATCATTGACCAGAACTCTTTTGATGCCAAATTTAAAATCAAATTGATGACGCATGACTGATGATTATTGACATTTTAAAAAATGGCGTTCTGATGACATAACATTAACGTGAAGTCATTGAAAAGGTTTGCAGTACTAAGTTTGACCACATTCGATCACCATGCAAGGTTTCATGATAATTGATTCATTCATTCTTCAGATATGTGACGGACCAAATTGGAAGAATGAATTAATTAATAATTTAATAAATGATAATACAAACATTGACGAAAACATGAAGTGATTGTTATCATATATGTATCTCCTTATAATAAATACACCTCTGAAAATATTGTCACTACTAAATCAGATACACATATTAATAAAGAGGTAAACTATACATTTCGAAAGCCTACCGAATGAAACGGAGACTACTGTATTATTCAGTTCATAACTATTTGATTTGAGTAGTCGAATATAAACTCTGGAACGAGCGAAAACAGATTTTGTGCAGATCCCCAAGTTGTCGTCTAAATTAAGGTGACACGTACAGATATATGGACTCTGAAACTCGATGTATATTCAACTGGCACTTTTAGCGTTCATAGACAATAGACAACTTGCCACCTTAGGCTACAGATAGCATTTAACATACCTAATGTCTGATTTTTCGTGACTGTCATACTCTCTGCCTTATCGCCACCAACTCCTTTGAAAGACCTTACGCCAACGGAGTATAAGACGTTCTCTGACAGGCCTGAAATCGTCACTGAAGTCTCGTTTGATGCGAAAGAACCATACAAATTTCCATTCAGCAAGACTTCATATCCATCCCAAGTCCCACTTGCAGGAGGGTCAAAGGTCGCAACAATAGCTGTGTTGGCAGTTGGTGCTAGTTGAAGATTCCGTGGATTGGCAGGGGCTGAATAAAAACATTCAAAGCAAGAAAATTATGTGAGATATTGAATAGGGATAACCCAATCAGAACTAAAGGGTTGTTAACAAAGTTACCAGCTTTACCAGAAATCTAATACAGTGGAATCTCTTCATAATGACCTCTGTACTAACGAGTCACCTGGCATAGCAAGGCAATTTCACAGGTTCTATGTGTTGTACTATTTGTTAAGCCCTGATAAACAAGTTATCTGATATAACGAGCTAAATAAAATGAGAGGTTTTAGTGCAAAATTGAGGACACACACATGATGGGCCAACAAATTGATATCCAGAACATTTTGGAATATTTACATATGCAGGAATAGTAATATCGTAATGATGTAATGGTACTGCGGAAATCTCTTGTTTAAAATACTAACTAATTGTTAACAAGAAAGTATCTCCCCTTTGAAAGGAATAATACATCTAAGGCGTTGACCCATTGCCTACAGGAACTTTAACTCTATATGGGAATTGTAGATTTAAAATGGAGCAGGTTAAATAGTACAGATCGTTGAGATGTGTAATTGCCTAATGATCTTTGAACCAAATAATGTGGATATTAAGGTCACGTAAGCTCCGCCTCCCAAATCTCGTGCTGGAGGTCAAGCCGTTCACACTAACGATTCGCACTCTGATTTTAGTGAATCATGATTTGGAAACACCTCTGGACCATGATTTGAGTTCCGCGATTCGTGATTCCAATTAGTGTTCACACCGTTAAATATACCGTGATTGGAGTGAAAAATAACTCAAATCATGATTGAAATCACGCATTTTTGCCAATGTGAAAAGGCTCTCAGACAAGTTTTACTATATATTTTCATTTTATAGATACTGTTCATATTTATGAACACCAACAAAGACTTACGGACTCTGTGTACGATAGCGTTCAGAATGGTACTCTGATCGGAGTTGAGCGCAATCGTTGCCTGCAGAAGGTCACCCGCTGCAATTTCCGGAGAGACGCTAGTAAAATAGGCTGAACCATCAGTAGCACCCGCTGTGGAGGAGACATAACTAAACGTCTCTCCATAGTGCGCGAAACCAACCTGGTAGACGGCAGAACCAGGTGAACCGGGCGGGATCTGGTAATTAACAATGACAATCGTCGGGCTGAATATTTGCAGTGAGATGTACGATCCTGTTGACAGAATAAACAAAACAAGATGGAAAGAAAGCTATTGGGGAGAAGGGGGGGGGGGGGGAGTTGGCACTTATAATTTGGACAACACAATATAAGACATAAGGGGAACATTTTCGGTAGGGTCTGTTTAGGCTAGAAAGAGGATCATTGACCAGAACTCTTTTGATGCCAAATTTAAAATCAAATTGATGACGCATGACTGATGATTATTGACATTTTAAAAATGGCGTTCTGATGACATAACATTAACGTGAAGTCATTGAAAAGGTTTGCAGTACTAAGTTTGACCACATTCGATCACCATGCAAGGTTTCATGATAATTGATTCATTCATTCTTCAGATATGTGACGGACCAAATTGGAAGAATGAATTAATTAATAATTTAATAAATGATAATACAAACATTGACGAAAACATGAAGTGATTGTTATCATATATGTATCTCCTTATAATAAATACACCTCTGAAAATATTGTCACTACTAAATCAGATACACATATTAATAAAGAGGTAAACTATACATTTCGAAAGCCTACCGAATGAAACGGAGACTACTGTATTATTCAGTTCATAACTATTTGATTTGAGTAGTCGAATATAAACTCTGGAACGAGCGAAAACAGATTTTGTGCAGATCCCCAAGTTGTCGTCTAAATTAAGGTGACACGTACAGATATATGGACTCTGAAACTCGATGTATATTCAACTGGCACTTTTAGCGTTCATAGACAATAGACAACTTGCCACCTTAGGCTACAGATAGCATTTAACATACCTAATGTCTGATTTTTCGTGACTGTCATACTCTCTGCCTTATCGCCACCAACTCCTTTGAAAGACCTTACGCCAACGGAGTATAAGACGTTCTCTGACAGGCCTGAAATCGTCACTGAAGTCTCGTTTGATGCGAAAGAACCATACAAATTTCCATTCAGCAAGACTTCATATCCATCCCAAGTCCCACTTGCAGGAGGGTCAAAGGTCGCAACAATAGCTGTGTTGGCAGTTGGTGCTAGTTGAAGATTCCGTGGATTGGCAGGGGCTGATAAAAACATTCAAAGCAAGAAAATTATGTGAGATATTGAATATGGATAACCCAATCAGAACTAAAGGGTTGTTAACAAAGTTACCAGCTTTACCAGAAATCTAATACAGTGGAATCTCTTCATAATGACCTCTGTACTAACGAGGTACCTGGCATAGCAAGGCAATTTCACAGGTTCTATGTGTTGTACTATTTGTTAAGCCCTGATAAACAAGTTATCTGATATAACGAGCTAAATAAAATGAGAGGTTTTAGTGCAAAATTGAGGACACACACATGATGGGCCAACAAATTGATATCCAGAACATTTTGGAATATTTACATATGCAGGAATAGTAATATCGTAATGATGTAATGGTACTGCGGAAATCTCTTGTTTAAAATACTAACTAATTGTTAACAAGAAAGTATCTCCCCTTTGAAAGGAATAATACATCTAAGGCGTTGACCCATTGCCTACAGGAACTTTAACTCTATATGGGAATTGTAGATTTAAAATGGAGCAGGTTAAATAGTACAGATCGTTGAGATGTGTAATTGCCTAATGATCTTTGAACCAAATAATGTGGATATTAAGGTCACGTAAGCTCCGCCTCCCAAATCTCGTGCTGGAGGTCAAGCCGTTCACACTAACGATTCGCACTCTGATTTTAGTGAATCATGATTTGGAAACACCTCTGGACCATGATTTGAGTTCCGCGATTCGTGATTCCAATTAGTGTTCACACCGTTAAAAATACCGTGATTGGAGTGAAAAATAACTCAAATCATGATTGAAATCACGCATTTTTGCCAATGTGAAAAGGCTCTCAGACAAGTTTTACTATATATTTTCATTTTATAGATACTGTTCATATTTATGAACACCAACAAAGACTTACGGACTCTGTGTACGATATCGTTCAGAATGGTACTCTGATCGGAGTTGAGCGCAATCGTTGCCTGCAGAAGGTCACCCGCTGCAATTTCCGGAGAGACGCTAGTAAAATAGGCTGAACCATCAGTAGCACCCGCTGTGGAGGAGACATAACTAAACGTCTCTCCATAGTGCGCGAAACCAACCTGGTAGACGGCAGAACCAGGTGAACCGGGCGGGATCTGGTAGTTAACAATGACAATCGTCGAGCTGAATAATTGCAGCGAGATGTAGGATGCTGTTGACAGAATAAACGAAAAAAGATGAAAAGAAAGCTATACGGGAGAAGGGGTGGGCGTGGGTCCTTATAATTTGGACGAAACAATATAAGACATAAAGGGGCAATTTTCGGGAGGCTGTGTGTAGGGTAGAATAAGGATCATTGACTATATTTATATTTATGCAAAATTAAAATCAAATTGATGATTTGACTCATGACTCATTGACTCATGACTGAGTTATAATGATTATTGACATTTTACAAAATGATACCATCTCATTAACGTGAAGTCATTAAAAAGATCTGCAGCACTAACTTAGACACCAATATGTCACCATGCAAGGTTTCAATGATAATTGATTAGGCTGAACTTTAGTAACCAAAACCTGGACAGTAACAATATAAACTAATATTTATAACTCCATCATGCTCAAAAGGTATACAAAATTCCAAACGACTAAGTAACAAGCCTGTTATCATTCTAAAAAAACCATTCAATAACACAAGAGGGCGCTTTTTAAAAAGTTTGAGAGCGCTCTTTAAAAACAAGAAGACATAGATAGGTGCTTCACATCAGGTTTCTACGGTATACAACTGTTCTCTTGTGATAAATATTGCAGAGTTTTGTATGATTTTAATTCACTTAATCGGTAATGTGGGAAGATCACCTGTCTGACAGTTAACTCCTTCATATCCAGTCGCACATACACACGTGTAAGAATCGACCCCACCAGTACAGGTTCCTTCATTTAGACAGGGTGAAGTGGAGCAGTCATCTATGTCTGAAATTAATCGGGATAAAACGATATAGACAATATAGTTAAAAATTATATAAAATCTGTAGTTTAAAGGGGTAGTTGAGTATTGGTCAAACTTAACTTTAGTAACCAAAACCTGCACGATTACAGTACAAACTAATAGTTATTACTTCACCATGCTCGAAAAGTATACACAATTACAAACCACAAAATAAAACCCCTGTTATCATTCAAAAAGAGCCGTTACAACTCGAAGTGTCAAATTAACGCCAGCGCGAAGAACTAGCGTTCTAGGTCCTAATACGGGACTGTAGTGCAGTGCGCGTTAATAGTACGTGTAGTAATAACTATGTACATGTATTGCAAGCCCCGTTTGTTCGCCTTTCGTTTCGGAGTCGCGCTAACACACGGAGACAAGTCCATAAGGCGCATATATCACTGCTTTTTTGCGGAATGGAGGGAAAAATCATAATCTTAATCCACCCAATAGTTGGATCACATATTGGAGAGTGAATTGCTGGTAAGTACCGTATCATATGTATAGTTTTAAGCACAATTAGCGTGCACAAAAATATTTAGTTTCAGTTCTCTATCAGGACGACCTAGATCGCTAGCGACTCGCGCTAGCGTTCTCTAATAAGTGATGTCCGGACGTCAAACACTTTTATATAATATTTTGAAAGCAAATTGCACAACAATTAGAGCATTTGATTGGGAATTATTATCATTTCCCGTGTTTTTTTTCGATGATCTTTCATATGGAACTGAAATCAACCCAATCTGTTGGAATTAATTTTTGGGGGGCACTTCGGAAAATACCAATACTCAACGCTCCCTTTAATGTAACTGTTATATCATAATATATCTTGCAAGGTAGTGTAAGATGGTTAATTTGACATTGGTATTTAGTTTCTACTTCAGGTCATTCTACTATGCTCATCCCCTTTGTCACCATGTATACGGCTATTTCTGTTCTATTGTTTCCCTCTGCTCTGGCATGCTTGCCACTTGTATAGCCGCTCTTCCCTTCTCTCTCTTTCTACCCATCTCTTACTTTTCCTATGTTTGGGTGCTGCATGCCTTTTCTATTATGTTTGGTTGCTTCATCTCATCTGCATTATCACCGACCTGGTCGCATTCCACCATCACCCCCATTTTATATCCTTACTTATCTTGTATATATATTTGCCAATGTTGGCCTTATTAAATCTGTGCACTACCAGACTTAAACATGTTAAAGGGAGAGATCCACTTTTGCAAGCCAAAATTCAAAAGTTGCGAGGTTATTGTCTTATATGAAAGTAAATGTCATTTAATAGCATGCCTGAAAAAATTAAGGCTTGAAATCTCTTTTTCTTGGAATTATAGACCTAAAACTGAATAAACTGAGGGACGTCGGTTAATTAGGTACATACTTATTTTCGGCCGGTGAGTAAGTTCGTACATAGATTTCACGGAGTGCCAGATCGGTATGCATGACCCCTACGTGACCCGCGCTAGCTACGTGACCCGCGCATAAGTACTAATGTGAGAGCGTTTACCAAGCAAAATACCCAAACATCGCTTAAACTGACTACATGTAAATATATATTCTTTCTTTTTGAGATCTTTTTCCGTGACATACGTTAACAAATGTCGGCTTTACAATACCTTTACGAGAATTAGTACTATATTGTTGTAATATTATGCTAAATCAGTTGAACTCCTTTATTGACCGATATATAGTTTAAATGGAGGGAGGCATTCGTTTTTCATTCGTAGAATCCAAATTAGAGGGCTGTTCGCTCTGATTTTTGTTTTGCGTGTTACATTGATCCCCATCCGTCAACTGAAAGCTGTTCAGACGTTTTGTAAAAGTGGACCTGTCCCTTTAACACGTCTCTTCCTTATGCGTTCTACTTGTGTTCTTTATGATTCCTGTACAGTTGATTTGCGTGCTGTTTTGACTCCACTATTTTACCAGTTAGTCCGTTCTTCCCACTCCATGTACCTTTATTAGTTAATACATTTCTGTGTATTATAGTAGTTTGAATGATTTTAATTTGTTATTTAATCAGCAATGTGAAAATATACTCACTTGTCTCACAGTTATCTCCTTCATATCCAGCCGCACATGTACACGAGTAAGAATCGACCCCATCAGTACAGTTTCCACCATTGAGACAGGGTAAGGTGGAACAGTCGTCAATGTCTGAAAATGTTTCACATCAAATATTTAAATGAGTAATAATTATAATGTATATATATATATATATATATATATATACATATAAACTTGACAATGGTTGCGTAAGATTTAAAGTGGCACGGACAAGGCCAATAGAGGGCCTGGGAAAAAATTACTCAGCCGCCCGCATTGGGCCCGCGCCATGACAGTACCGAACTTTCTGTGCTTACCGAATCATTAATGTGATGTATGTGCGGGCAACGAACTGTACGCAGCTAGTATGTAATTGCATTATCGACTCGCGTACGGCCTACTGGGTTCGTACGGGTACCGATACGTACTGCGTTGTAAATATAATTCACGCACCGCACACGACAGTTTCACTCCCGTGCATAGGCCATGTATTAACAAAGGGTAGCCGGCGCACACGCACGGATTTCCGCGCGTTTACGTGTATTATAAAACAGCTCTGGTGAATTCTGTAACGTGATTGGTTAAATCCTGTCACGTGACTATTCATTAAATTTCCACAAACATGCACGACCGTGCAAAACAGGGTGCAACCCCATGCATTACTCGTTTTGGTTGCGCAACTTTTTGCACGGCTGTGACGTCACAATGCTTGTTTACATAGTTCGATCGAAGACGATCTTGCGAAAGTGATACAAATATGATGGAAATTGCTTCATTTTGTAAATTATCTGTTCTGTAGTAAATAAATGTGTGCAATTTCGTAAATTATATGGTATGTGGTTTGATATTGGGAAGTCTTGGAATGGGAATGCATAAAATTCTTTGATAATTCTCACTTTTAACGAGAAAATTTTTTGATTTTCGGCGACTGTGATTGATCTGCTGAGCTGAAGAGTCAAATTCAGTGAAGCGAGTGCAGAAGTGATGATTAATTTTGTAAATTCCTTAACAAATTCACACTCTAGAGAGTAGATAGACTGGGTTACTAATTGTGGCGAGTCTGTTTTTAATAATCCAGCAAAATGAAACAATCCGTGGTTGAGCTTAGTTTTATAAAACTAATAATACAACAGTCTTATTATCGTACATTGTGTAAATGCATGGACTCTCGGCTATGTTAGCTGTGCGCATGCGCACTCGGCGTTGCCTCGTGCACATCGCACAGATAACATAGCCTCGAGTGCAATGAATTTACACAATGCACTCTAGACAGTGTATTATTAGTATAATCAACAATACGTGCCTTCGAAGTTGTTGCGATTGCAAGATCACGTGACAAAATTCTAGTACGCTCGGATTGACGAACGGCGTAGCAGCCGCCGTTTTGTGTATAAAGTCAATGTACCCTTTACTTTCTGGCATGACATCCAAAACTAAATGAACATATTTATTCATAAATATTAATTTCATGACACTTTCAGTGCTAATTATGCAAAGAGAACAACATCTGTCTAACATTTCCAACAAATACGATCACTTCTGTCACATTGTAATGCAACAAAAGTTCCCCATGCTAGACTACTCCACAAACTTCAACATTATGGCATAGGCGGCAACATTCATCAGTGGATCTCGGATTTCCTACACCATCGGAGCCAGCGGGTAGTCCTCGAGGGATCCATATCCGACACCGCACAAGTCACATCTGGTGTTCCTCAAGGGAGTGTCATAGGTCCTCTACTTTTCCTGCTGTACATAAACGATCTACCTGAGAAAGTATCCCCTGGCAGCACAGTACGCCTGTTTGCTGATGACTGCATGCTGTACCGCAAGATCACCACAGATGCCGACTCACAACAGTTGCAACAAGACCTTGATGCTCTGCAGGGAGTCTGACTGGCTCATGGATTTCAACCCCCACAAGTGCCAAGTCCTTCATGTTACCAACAAACGAAAGCCAGTCATACACAACTACAGCATTCATGGTCAACTCCTTGCAACATCAGACACAGCAAAATATCTTGGCGTCCAATCTCAACTGGACATATCACATCAAAGCCACAACAAAGAAAGCAAACTCCACCAGTGCTTTTCTTCAAAGAAATATCAGACCATGTCCAAGAAAGACGAAGGCTCTCTGCTATGACTCTTGTGCGTCCTATCCTGGAGTATGCCTGCCCAGTATGGGATCCCCACACCCAGGACAACATCCACAGACTGGAAATGGTGCAGCATCGCTATGCCCAGTTTGTCACTGGAGACTATCATCGAACAAGCAGCGTCACAGCCATGCTTAGTCAGCTCCAGTGGCCTTCCCTACAGGAACGCAGAGCACAACTCAAAATGTGCATGATGTATCGCGTCGTACATCATCAAACTGACACCCTCCTGCCTCATCTACTCCCGGTATTAACATCACACCGTGGACACAACCAGAAATTCCGGATACCTTTCGCCAGGACCTTCATCTACCCGAAGTCTTTCTTTCCACTTGCACCTTTAAACAAGATGTGCAAAAGATCCAGCTCCGGTAGAAGGGGACTGATGTTTTTAGCTGCACGTATATTGATGTAGAATTTTTAATTGGCACTGTATATACGCAACACCGGACCAGCCACAAATACGAAATACGCCAGATGGCGGACTGTACTTTTACCTGAAGAAGAAGAAGAACAAACTGAGTTTCGATGAACATATTTCGAAAATCGAATGCCACTTATAAACACGGCTCGCGGCGCACTGCATTGCATGCAATCAAGCTGCATGCAGTTCAAGCACTGTCATTATGTGCGTACATGTACACGGGCCGGGCCGTGCTATGTTTCGCTCGGGAAACTGCAACAAACACAGTCTCAAATGAAGGGTAAGAATTGTCTTTGTATGGAAAATCTGAAATGTATTTTAGATATTCCATACTAGGGGGAAATCATATCAAGTTTGTCAGAAATGAATACTTAGTAGTTAAATTTGGGTTTGCCCTGGTCATTTTGAACCCATTGAAAACGTATTTTTGGACTATTTTTTGGCTATTTTTCCACTAAATGGATAATTTTTTGACTATTTTTTCAAAAAATAGTATAAAAATAGCCTATTTTTTTACTATTTTTTCAAAAGAATAGTATAAAAATAGCCTATTTTTTATTATATCCTACATGAATGAAATCCTGTTCAGTGATTGGTCTACATAGCATCATGTGACCAAGCATAGTTATGCCCATGGAGAAAAATGTGCTATGCGTGACGTCATTCATGGAATAGTAAATGCTATTCCATGAATGACGTCATAGACGCCGGGTGATCATATTGAGCCCATAGAGATGCGTGTTATAAATCTTCCCTGCGAGCAGAGGTATTGTTTTAGCTTGCGAAAGATGCTCGACGAGATTTCTCAAAGAGTTATTTAAAAAGAAATACAGCACATCTTCACCCGTGAACATCAATAAGTTCAAAAGAATATTCTAGAGATGCATTTCATATATAACGTAGCGGTATTCGAATTTTAAAATTACGACAATGGTGCACATAGTGCATCGTTGTCCTTCTGTGGTCGTGACACTAATTCGTCATTTAACAATCGGCCGTGGTGTGCACTGCACTAGCTGCAGCTGTATGTGTAATGTACGAATAACTATTTCTCCATACAATTACACGTGTACTTTGATGCGCGCGTTTTGCATTTGGGTGCGCATTAGTTGTTAATGCGCGTAACAATGAATGGAAAGATAGCGAAATACGCGCTCTACGCTAGGACTATTGAGCAAAGGGGGTCAGTGTCACAAACAGAACATAGTCAGTGCAATGATGGTTCCATGATCAATGTTTTGTTTTTCTTCATATTTTTCTTTAATTTAATTGAAATCATTTATTTTTGCGATGATTATGATTATGCGAAGGATATAAAACAAATATATCATGCACTATTTCGAGCCACTAGTGAAATTATGGATTCCTCGGTGACAGAAAAAGCACTATGTTCTTCGGGTCTACGACCCTCAGAACATAGTGCTTTTCCTGTCACCTCGGAAACCATAATTTCAACTAGAGGCTCCCTTACCAAACAGAAGGCCTTCGCTAAGCATTCGCTAAGCATTCCCATAAGTAGTCGCAGATAGGTCTTCAATTGCACACAAGCCTTCGATGCACATTATGTAGTCAATTGGTCTTTTAAGCCTTCGAAGGCTTATAAGCAGTCGAAGGCAGTCCGTAAGGCTGTGGCGCGAGGCATTTGAAGGCTTATAAGCCTTCATTCGGACAAGTTAATATGCAAATTAGGTACGGACTGCTTCAGTATAAGCATTCGACTGCTTAATCCGAAGCTCTAATAAGCCTTCGACTACTTAGCCTGAAGCTCTAATTAGGCCTTCCGACTGCTTACGTGAAGCTCTAATTTGGGGTTCGACTGCTTAACCTGAAGCTCTAATTAAGCATTTGACTGCTTACGTGAAGCTCTAATATGGCGTTCGACTGCTTAACCTGAAGCTCTAATTAGGCGGTCGACTGCTTAACCTGAAGCTTTAACACTGTATCTTGCTATATAAGCAATCAACAAGTAATTATTGAGGTATGAACTATATGATATCAGGCCAATTTTCACTTCATGCAGCATTGCGTTTTTATTCAATTAATTAGCAAAATGTTGGAAATTGTATAGCCAGACTCAAATACAAGTTACAAAACATGCATGCATAAATAATCTGTAAATCCACAAGCATACATTGAAAAAAATAAGCCACACAAAACTCATTGAGTGGGACTGTAGTGTTATTTTGAAATATATAGCACTACCATGTAATGATTGATTCAAGTCAGTTTATTAGTGATTATATGATACACTTTGGCCTAAGTAATAGTGTTACAAAGAATTGTTAGTAATTCCTGCATTTAGGAATGATGAAAGTAGACAGTTAATCTTACCTAAAATTTGAAAATTCTACTGGCAGAGTAGCTAAAGTAGACTGCATGCATGCTTTCATTGACTTTCAATTATCGCAGATGCATGATGGGCAGTATTTTCCCCCCAAATTTCAAACTGCCATAAGCCTTCATGTAATTATATAGGCCTTCAATGTTCGACTACTAAGGACCAACTCTTCGACTGCTTAGCATGAAGGCCTTTTTTCTATGACTACCTATTTTAGCAGTTGCAATTTAGGACTGCTTACAAGAAGGTCTTCAATTAGGCCTTCAACGTTCGACTACTAAGGGCCAACTCTTCGACTGCTTAGCATGAAGGCTTTTTTTTCTATGACTACCTATTTAAGCAGTCGCAATTCAGGACTGCCTACAAGAAGGTCTTCAAAAACCATGACTGCTTGGGTTAAGCAGTCTGATGTGGTCGAAGGTTTAGTGACTGCTTGGGGACTGCTTAATAAGCAGTTTTGTTTGGTAAGGGCTCTCAGTGCATGGTATATTTGTTTACTATTTTTTTTTTAAATAGTAAAAAATAGGCTATTTTTTTACTATTTTCAAAAAATAGCCAAAAATAGGCTATTTTTTCACTATTTTTCAAACTTTAAAAGCACATCAACTATTTTTTGGCTATTTTTTTCACTCTGAATTCCACATCAACTATTTTTTGGCTATTTTTTTCACTCTGAATTCCACATCAACTATTTTTTGGCTATTTTTTCACTCTGAATTCCACATCAACCATTTTTGGGCTATTTTTTTCACTTTGTTAGAACAATCAACTATTTATTTCCTATTTTCCCCTTTGCAATTAAAACAATGTACACAAACACACATACAAAAAAACACGCACATACGCACACACACAAACAAACATACGCACATACACACACAAACACACACACGTACACACAGTCACACACACACATACAAACAAACATACGCACACACATACATGCACACAGACACACACACACAGGCACACATACATACATGCACGCACACATGCATATACAGACGTACAGACACAAACACACACACTTGCGTACACGTACGGACACATAGGTACAGACACAGCATACATACATACATACATGCATGCACACATACACAAACGTGCACGCACAGTATGCGTGCTCTCTCACACACCGTACACACGCACGCACACGCACGCACACACACGCACACACACACACACATACTTATGCGCACACAGACAGCTGCAACATTTGTACATCATACAGTCAAACCTGTGTATAGTGGCCACCCAGGGAGACAAGAAAAGTGGCACTGTAGACAGGTGACCTCTATAGACAGGTTCCACTACACTGTTTTTCCTCTGGCCGGGAATTAATTTGGTGGCCACTATAGGCAGGTTTGACTGTATCATGTGTACGAATTGAAATACAGAAAGACAAAAAACATGGCCATCTCTCATTGGTTAGTTTCTGTCAAGTGATATCCCATCATGCAATATTCACAGCCATTTTGTTTTGGGGAATGCATGCCAACTAGCTGTTACTCTTCATTTTTGGTGATAATTTTGCAGTTTTGGGTGAGAAAATGGTGCTTTTTAATATATATTCATTGCATGCAGCATGCACTAACTATTGTTCATTACTAATTTACTGATATTTACTTCCCTAATCAACACTAACTATCAAATTACCAGAGAATTGCTACTAGTGAAATCACTGAGACCACATGGCTGGCAATCTGGCATGCAGTCCCATCTATTCAAATTTGTGTTTGCTCACATAATTTTTGATGGATGTAAAATACACTCTTCTGCTTATATGCATGTGCACTGAATGATTAATGGATATTATTTTGATTTCCTTTCCAATTATCACTGGCTTATTTGTTGAAACTAGCTAGCTCTATATTCAGAAAAACAATTATACTCATCAAATTTTGATTAAATCAATTTAACTATTTGTTGGCTATTTGGGGCTAATTCGTCTGTTATTCAAGTCAAACAGCTTAATAAAAAATGCAAACATGTGCATGATCTAGGTCTATGTGCTTCCTCATTCAAATAGCTTAAAGGGGTAGTTTAGTTTTGGTAGAGAGGGCGCTGCACATCACAATTTGTTTGTGAGGTAATGAAAACTTGAGTGTCGAATTTGAGAGAACATGCAATTTTAATGGCAGAATAAACTTTATTTGGTCAAAATCGACCCAGAAATGGATGAAATATCAATAAATATATTTGATCTTATAATTATTTGGGGCCCAAATAATTAGATGATCTTTTCAAAAAATTTAAAAAATGCTTGCACATTTTCAAAAATTTTCAAAAGCGTTTTTTAAATAGTTGTTGATGATCTCTCTATTTAATCATTATTTCAATAAAACATCACATACATAATTTTGTATGAAAAATGGCTGAAACCAATGCCTTTTAAAAAGCGCCCTCTTGTGTTTTAATGGCTCTTTTTGAATGATAACGGGCTTTTTTATTAGTCGTTTGTAATTTTGTATACATTTCGAGCATGGTGGAGTTATAACCATTAGTTTATAATGTTACTGTCCAGGTTTGGTTACTAAAGTTCAGCCTTACCAAAACTAAACTACCCCTTTAAATCATGCGCATGACACAAACGTAGCAAAGTGTAATTATAGTGTGTTACTTTGAATGAACATTGAAAGACAATTTCAAAATATAGTTTCAAGAAAAATAGCCAAAAAATCGTTTTTCAAGACTTGTCTGAAAAAATAGCCATAAAATCTATTTTTAGGCTATTTTTCTCCTTCAAAAATAGTTTAAAAATAGCCAAAAAATCGCCTAAAAATCTATTTTTTCCCTATTTTCTTCAGAAAAATAGCCAAAAAATACATTTTAGTTATATTGATTTCGTGTTCCAAATATCGATAGTAAAAATAGGTTTTTTTTTGCTATTTTTAAACTATTTTATACTATTTTTATACTATTTTTTTCAAATAAAAATAGCAAAAAAATAGGTTTTCGAGGACTATTTTTTGGCTATTTTTTGGCTATTTTTTGGCTATTTTTTTTCAAGCAGGGTGATCGGGTTCTTGATTTCGTTCTGCAGTTTTACGAAACACAAAACCAATGGGCTCAATTGCATACGTGCGCGTGCAATGTACGGTGCGGCAGGCATGCATGCAAGAAGAAAGGAGAGTAATTTTTGTCAATCAAACTCGAGTTGTATCCTTGAATTTTAAACAAACGATCGTATTCCTTGAATAATCTGAAAATGTATATTGTTCTCGATATATACTCCGCAAAAAAAGAAACTGGACACTTGTATGAGACAAAATATTTCGTATTTATTAACGATAAAATATATAATATTGTATATCAAATTAAAGATAAAATTACCCTCCTCAATATTCGCATGAAATCCAGATGATATCATTCATGCATGACTTGTCACGGTCAATTAACCACACCAAGGTCTGTTTTCAAAAATAGCAAAATGGAACATCCACTCAACCATATAAATGTTGATAAGCATAATCTAAAACGCTATATTCATGAGATGGCATAAGTTTTCATTACAAATGTGACTTTTTCTATCTTCATCTCAATAAAGAGTATAATTGAAGACAAATTGTGAACGTTATAGGTGTTATTTTCATCCAAAAGTAACAAAATGGGGAATTCCATGGCAAAGCTTTATTAGTCAAAACCACAGTTTGTGCCCTTATTTCAGCATGAAAATGGTATAAATTTTTCTCAAGAATTATACCGTAGTCCAAAGATCTTCAAAACCTGAAGTCACCCTTGGTCAAACATTTGGGCAGTCTTTAACATGACATTTCTCTAGGTAACTATGGTTAAAATTGCAGGGGACACATGCATTAGACAAGCTTCATGCCTGTAATACAGACCAGTATGATAATGCTCTCATAACCTGACCTTGTTTTAATGACAAATTTGTATTTCCAGACTTTGTTCATAACAATAAAGTTGAATAATGTCATAATTTACTTGCCCCGCTCATCTTGTTTTAAGTGAAACGCTTACTATCATTTCAGTCGAATGGTGTGGTCCTCCATTGTTTGCTATTTTTGAAAACAGACCTTGCTAGTGTTAATTGACCATGGGATTTCATGCATGAACGATTACAACTTTAAGTTATACCCTGCATGTAGAGGACTAAATTCCCTTTAATTTGATATATGATCATGTACACTTTATCGTACATTAATATGAAATATTTCAACTTATACAAGTGTCCAGTTTCTTTTTTTGAGGAGTAAGCAATGACAATGTCCATAGAGTTGATATTCATGAATTATATCTTCATTTAGTTTTG